>JAHDVE020006374.1:0-79724 GCA_022606495.2 Halesus radiatus
ATGTCTATAATCATGTCATTTCGTGTTTGCATTTTGTGTAATTAATCAGTGGTCCATTAATATAAAAATAGAATAATAAAATAAGTACATGTCTTTTCAGATCTTATCACCTAATCTAAAGCCATCTGGAGCAACATTTCTATTCTGAATGGTGGTCTTTCACCAGGGCGGTATTGATATCAAGTATCCGGCACAAACAAAGCCAATTCGTTGTTAACGTATTGACTAAGTGAGACATATTTCCGATCTTGTTTAATTTCCGTTACGTCGACGCATAGCAGTTTCAGAGAATTTCCTTTAAAAGCGTTATTGGAGTTACCTCACTTCGCTTCTGTGCCATACTGCTGAGTACCATCTACATAATGTTAATAATACCAATACTTGGTTTGTTTTTCATTTGATCCTGTGAGCTTATTGCTCGCCTCGAAACGTATAGCAAACTGTATAGTAAACATTCAGCTTCGATTCAGTCTGAACACTGGTAGAAATTCAGTTGGTTCGAGTTTAACGCTTTATTTTTTTTTTTAATTTAACAATAATTTTAATATAGAGCAATGTGTAAGAAAAGGATGACTCTCCTTTACGTATAAAAAACCAGAGTAAAATGTGACTTGGAATTTATTCGCCGACATATAAGGAGAACTCTAAGAAGGATATTGCCCTGATTTGTATTAAAATATAATAATTGACCCATTAAAATGCACCCCCTAGTTAATGTAACTACAGGATAAAAACTACTATAAAATACATTTAGCAAACACAACTGTAGATCACGGGAAAACAAAAAAAAAGATGTCTTAAAGCGAACTGGTCTCATTAGGTGGATTGGTAGAGCGGTTGTCCCGGTAAGACAGAGGTCCTGGGTTCGATTCACAGATGCGACTGATACCTTTTTGTTTTCTCTTTTTTTTCCGGTCTCGGGTTACATTTCAGATTTGTTAATATTATCTTCTTCAATGATTTAATATTACAATAAGGATTATAAGCTTCATAATTTATTAAAATAAATTCACTAAATATATATATATATATATTTTTTTTTAATTTTATGTTTTATATTTTATGGTGTGCTATAATGCCTATATGGACGCAGCATGTAGGCCGAAATAAAATTATTATTATTTTTCACACACTAGGCATATATCTATAAATATTTTTAAATATGCTTAACAAATAAGGCTTTACTCATATTTTTTTTAAATTGTTTGTGTTCCGCGGTGAATGAAGCTGGCTGTATTTAATTAATCGAGCGTTCAAATAATACTTGTATTAATTAGTGCACTTGTCGGTATTTTGCAACACGTGTCGCACGTTTTGCACGTTCGCAGCAAATATTAGCTAATATACAATGTCAGTCAGTCAGCTGACGGAAAATAACTCGTAAACTCATTGCATAATGGCTGCTTTGTACTTTATGATCAATTATAATATTTTCTGCAAGGTCGTACTCAACAGAGTTAATGAAAATGAATAAATAATTTCCCTCACGGCCTATGTCATCTTTCGGGATGCCGTGTTATAGAGGGTCTTTTTAAGGAGAAGAAGTTCTGGGAAAGAAAAAGGTATGAGATGTGTCGTGCGTAGGAATCTAGGAGTCGGTTTGTCCAGAAGTGACGGACCTATTAATCCATAGTAATAATAATTGAATGATTTGTATAGCGCCTTTTTTGTGAAAAATAACCTCAAGGGCGCTGTACAAATATTACTTCATATTATCTGTCTAATTATGTGCAAACAGATACAGAAACATACTCACCTGCACCTTCACCTGCAGGTCTCTCCAGATTAACACGTTATATTATAAATTTTTAGCTTGAGAAGATATGATTTTGCACGTACAGGACACACTATTAGAAAATGCTGCACTTTCCATGTATTGCAGCTACTATTTAATTCCTTTTTTTATTGATTTTACATTTATTGAAAGAATATAGTTAATAAAGAAGAGTTCGTATTTATTAAAAACCAGCTGATGTGCACCCACCCGGCCTTGCTCGGGATTTTTTTTAATAAAGTTAATTCTTGCTTGTCCTTTTGGTGTCATAATTGATTTCACAGCGAAATTAACTATCTCTAAACAAGGAAACGTGGTATACCTATGGGCTAACCTCAATACGGCGTGTTGGGTACAATGTTTTTTATACTAATTTTAAAAGGTTTTACACATTGGATTTCGTTCAAACTGCTCTCTAAACCTTCCCGGCACTAATAAGAATGAACACTATTTTAAGATTTTGAAATGACAGAACAAAGCAAAAAAACTTTTTGGACGTACGTATGTTCAAAAAAAAAAATAATCCGCAGAATTATTTACCTTTTTGATTTTCGTCACCAATCTACTGAGTTTAATTTTCGCGGCATGACATCACTAAACTAACTAACTAACATCACGCCGTTTCCCCGCGGGGATAGGCAGAGAGGACGGACCGCCAAACAACTCGATCTTGGCATACACTTTTTGCTTCATTCACTTTCATACAGCGTCTCATACATTCTCTTCTGTTATTCCGAATTCTGACATGGCCCGACTGAAATATTTGATTAACTTGATCGTGCCATGTCTTCCTCGGATGTTCTCGGCTTCTTCTACCATTCACACTCGCGTCATATATTCTCTTTACACTCCTCTCTTCGTTCATTCGCTCTACATGCCCAAACCATCTGATGACATCACTGGTAATCAAATTGCAATTACATGGTTGGTCTTGGTTACGTTTCTTCTTCTTAATAGTTGTGATTTGTTTCAATTAGTATCGACTGGCATAATAATACAACCAAAAATACATAGATGTTCAATAAACAAAATAATATCACGAGTTTCCTCGGTCAGTGTTGGGGAAGTTTTCTATTTTATTCGAGTCTGCCAGAAAATCAGAAATGACGGAAAATCCGCCACGATGGCAACGCTGGGCCGACCGCTTGTTTCAGAGTATCCATACGAAATGGAGTCCACGATTTTGAATAATTGAGTTATCATTTCAGTTTATTTCCTTCCGCCGGGGAATGTTGAAAATATCTATTTTCCAATATAATGGAAAATGGTCCATGGTACGGAGCGGAAATGAAAAATCTCATAACCTTCAGAAATACCTCGGACTCGTTGGAATGTGATTTATTATTTATTTATTTATTTTGTCTAACTCTAGTCGTGTTTCCGATTCGGTCGTCCTGTCGAGGTGACATGCCACGTGGTATAGTATATAATCTGTACTGGAGACTCGTGCACATGGGAATGGGCGACTCGTTTTACTAATGCAAATTGTATTTGTATGTTTAATTCTGCGTCATTGCAATGTGAACTTGACACGGGTAAGAACATCTGGTCGTGCATGTTTGAATTAATTCAAAGGACATGGACAAAAGTTTATTTTATGTTTAAAATCTTATCAATATTAATTCAATAATATTATCTTTTTTTTAGTATTCAATTTTAAACATAGTTCCAACCAGAACCTATCAAACACATATACATTTAACTTTTTAAGTTTGCTCTATAATAGTTGTTTTTCTCATCTCTTCACTATTTATACTTGTACTATGCTCAAATTATCTGGTATACACATTTTATATTATTATTCATATCTCTTTATAATGATATAATAACACACATATGAAACTTATTTCCACTTTTATTTTATTTCTCCGTGACCGGTTTCAGCTTTTTAAAGCCATCTTCAGACTGGTAAAAGTTAATCTTAAACTACGGTTTATATACACAACATGTGGGGGAGGAGGGGTAGGGACAGACTACAAGGGATTTATTCTATTACATGGGTTATCTTTATATATGTCATTATGGATGGTATTTGGCCTTTTTTTAGAAATTTAATTTAAATTAAATTTAATAATGTTATTATAAAGTTCTGCAAATATTTTAGTTTTTAACAAGAGTTTTGGTTTTACCTGTAAATAATCATTTTAAACACCGTAGAAATTAGAATTGGGCGGGAGTAAATGAAACCATATAAGTAAGTCGTAACAATGTGGCCCCTAACCTCATTTTGAAAATGGCTCTGAACGTCGAAACTGCTATCACAATAATAAAAACTAAAATATATATATCGTATTTTGTAAAACATGCGTAGGACGGTCATAAAAAGTCGAATTACTGATTTGATTATATATTTTTTAAATTGAATGTAAATCAAATTTAATAATGCCATTATTAAGTTCTGCAACTATTTTAGTTTTTATTATTGTGACAGTTTGAAAATGTTTGAATACTTTGAAAACGGCCTTGAGCGCTGAAACAGCTGTCACAATAATAAAAACTATAATACTTGCGGAACTTAATAATAACACAAAAATAAGTTCTACGAATTAAACACCAAAATAATTAATAAGCACCTGGCTTTTCATCTAGTCATCAAACACGGCTTAGCGACGTTTTTATTCTGAATGGTGGTCTTTCACCAGGGCGATACTGAGAGTACCTACCACTCTTGGGTACAGTTGAGGTTACCCACCACTTTCCTACGCCGGTATAAGTAACTTATGTGGTTACTCCTTCAGGGTGCACGTCAAGGACTCTAATTTCCGTCTCCGCCCAAATTCCATCTTATACCCTCCATTACTTTAGTGAGCGGGCTTAAATATAAGATTGCCATCAGCAAGTGCCGCTTGCACATGAAATACAGTTTACAATTATTTGAAATAAAAGTCCTACAGTAGCATTAGGCAGCCGCTCACTGGGTAGAGAAGATTATCTCCACATTTATGCACCTCTAACCATAGTTGACACAGGAAGAGGGAGAAGTGTTCCCTGTAATGGCGTTGTGCAAACGAAGTATTGATTTTACATAATGAGAATACGAACTTCAGTCTTGTGCGAATATCTGTAATGAATTAGTATTTTTCTTTTTATTTTAGCATTTGATTGCTTTTTAAATGTCACTAAAAATTGATATTTTAAATTCTTCAAACGTATTTTTGTAGTAATCTCTATGTTTTTTTGTGTATATTTTTAACGATTAGTTTTTGTGTAGTATTTATTATTTACTGTACAAAATTACTTTCGTATTATATTATTTATATTCTGTACATTATATATAAATATTTACGATATTTAGTATATAAATATAGCCCTCAGTGGTCCCCTCTGTCGATAACCGGAGTAATCCAAGTTGGAATGCGATGCGGAGTGCACCAACAAACCTATGAATAAACAAACAAGAAATACAAAAACAAATTATATCTAGAACAGACCTTAGCCACGAAACCATGGAAGTCCCTCCAGAGCTGTGCAATGTGACTTCCTGCTTCCGACACTCTTCCCAGTGAAACATTCCACCAGTCACCCGGAGTATCTCTTAGAAGAGTGTGATTGGGTAATTAATTAATTATATATTTGGATGCAAGGACGGTTTCGCATTTTTTTTTATTTATTTCATCATGAATGTGTGGTGATAATTTAAGATCACAGCGGCATCTGTTCATTTTTGCATATGAATATTATTCCACTGATTCATTATTACAATCTTGTGGTAATCAATCGATAATGCAAAGTGACATCATTATTTTTAACGCTCGCAAAAAATCGTTGTGTTTCGATAACATCATCTTTGAAGGTTTTTTTTCAATGGATTTTAATATAGGTTTTTTTTTTAATCTAAGAAAATTATTTATTTCCCAATTGTCAGTGTCTTCACACGACCAAAATAATATAACACATTTAAATAAATCATTTAAAAAAAAATTATCATTGAAATGCGGGAAAACACGTTATAAATGTAAGTACCTCACAGAATAGAGAATTTTAATTATTTTCTTATCAAATCGGTTTTACCGGCAATAAGTAATTTTAACACAGATCAAATTAGAATTGGGTGGGAGTAAATAAAATCATATAATTAAGCCTTCGCAGTTTGTAAATGGCACAATAATAAAAACTAAAATACTCGCAGAACTTAATAATAACATTATTAAATTTTATTTACATCAATTTTCTAAAATAGATATAAAGTTCTACTAATTAGGCACAAAAACAATTCATAATTCAATATAGGTAATAATATTAACAACAATAAACCATGTGCTATAAACTAGATACCTGCAAATTTCGCGTTTGCGATAATGCGAATTTTTACGCGAATTTTGCCATTTTCACGCGTGAAATGCGAATTTTACATTTTTCGGGAGAGTAACAATTTTGGTTTTGAAAAGCTTGAATGGCCATAAAATGGAACCGCAGCTAACTTCGTGTTGAAAACACCGGCATTCTTATTTCGATATTCAACCACAAAAATATTTTTTTTACAATCAAATGTTAAAATCAAAAAATACCGAGACATATGTATATATATATATTTGCATATATATATAGTTGCAATATACCAGAGCCTTTGCTGAAAAATAACTCCACTTTTCTCAAAAATGAACCATATTTTACCAAAAAATGACGCGAATATCGTTACAAATAACCCGAAATTTTGAGATCCCTAGCAATAACTTAAGCCTCTAATCCTAATACAAAGCCTTATTGACAACCCCCCCGTTAATATCTCCGAGAAATAGTTAGACTCGTTTAGATTAACGGCCGTTCTTAGTAACGGCAGACTTCACGTAAAAGTATCGCCCAATAGGTTTTAGCTGTATTCAATTCTAAAAATTTGATATAATTGAATTCTGCTGTGTGCGCCAGGAATTCGTCGATCGGCCCAAGGTTGTATGTCTTGGACTTTATGGATGTATTGAGTTGGGAGATTATTGTTACTCGGTAGATTAAAACACTGATTGTTAAAACTTATAATATATATTTGTGATGAACAATAGAATGGTCTAGCAAGGATTGAATATCTCTACAGTAAGTAGACGAAAGCTGTTGTTTACTGAGAATTTGATGAGAAAAGACGATGGAATAATGTAGTTGATTCACTTTAAAACTTCGACATTCGAAAGGCATGGAAAGATACGGTAAATTCTAACATGAAACTGCAATCATATACTAAATCTTTATATACCAACATTAATGTTTGTCTGTCTGTCACCGATTTTCTCAAAAATTACTCAACCTGTCTCGCTGAAAATACCACAGTTTGTTCTTATTAATGCCGGGAAGATTTAGAGAGTAGTTGAATAAAATCCAATATGTAGAACTGTTGCTATAACCTATAATGTTGTATAGAAGTTAGCATATAGACATACCACTCTGGTTAGCCACAGATTACATATTCAATAGAAGAAGGTTTGTTTAAGAACTTTTTTATTTAGATATGTTTTGAAAAAGTAAATGTTTGGAATTACATAAAATTTTCAAATGAATGTTTCTTTGTTTATAATAGTCGTCACAGGGCATTACTTTCGCTGCCAAATCAATTATGGCACTCAAATGACAAGCAAGAATTCAAAACATAATAACTTTATTAAAAAATATATATCCCAAGCAAGGCCGGGTACACATCAGCTAGTTCATTTATACATGGTTAAAACAAAGAATAACGTAAAAATAAACAATATTAGTAATCCAATAAATTGATCTTACCGACACTTAACGTGTTATAATTTCTTATTCACATAAAATTCCTTATAATGAACATTTTAGCTGACTAAATTGGGTACCCAAGTAACTATTATTAAACCAGCATCACAATCTCAAAATTTGCTTTAAATTGCTTCTTTAGCTGTGTCTGAAGACCAGTTCCGAATACCCATTCACATCCCGACCCTTCTCTTCCCATCTTCTTCTATTTAATTTTCCTCCGACCTCACAGCATACCCTAATATAAGGATAATACAGTCGCACTGGCTCCAGGTCGTTAAGACTAATATTTGTGCAGCGATCGCAATGTTTGAAAACGAAATAATACATTAGTAGTTAAAAAACTAGAATCTTGTGTATGGAAAATTAATTATTTTTTCTACTCTAATAGACTTTTCATTGCAATGAAATGTCAATACGCGATGTGCAATGAATAAGCATTGTTTATAAACGGTAATTTATTATACCTGCATTGAATAGTCGGTAATAATTACCTGTGACCTAGGAATAATCAATTACTGATGGAGGTATGCAATGTGCAGCATATGGGTATATAGAAAAATGCGGATGTTATGTGTTGCGCATTTTAAGTATGATTTATTTTCTTGTTTATTTGTTTAGTTCAGTGATTCTCAACATTGGCGATGTTGGTTCATTGACAATTCAACCACGCATGAATCGGCACACTTTTTAAAAGCGATATAAAGTCATTAAGAGTATGAAAAAAACTAGCCCGTAAACGTAATCTCACCTAACCTAATAAATATTTAAAAATAATGTTTAATTAGTGGTTGGGCCATTTAATGCAATACCCCTCTCATTTACACACACCTATATTTACACATTATTTCAAGAGTTAATATTGTTGCATATCCCTAATCATTTCTACCTTATCCAATGTGCTTCCACTACCGTCCACGATCCGCGCCGCCAGTACAAATTTGACTTCCGCCTGATCGACAACGCTATGCAATCAATATACCGCGATATCAGACCGCTAAATTATTCAAGTTCGCCGTCGCAACTTGTTGCCATAAACGTCCACTTTCTGAGTGCTTTGAAGATTAACTGAATAAGAAGATAACTGGGCTTCAAAATACCTTTGATTCCTTTTCCTTTACCTTGAAACATATTTTCTCCTTTGTGCAGTGGTTACTCACTTATCATACAACGGTCCTTCGAAAATACATAAAATTACACAACAATTAGGATAGGTTAGATTAGGTTTACAGGATATTAAAAAAAAAAACTACTTTTAATGACACTACGAGTACTCGTATATCACTTTTAAAACGTGCGCCGATTCATACGTGTCTTGAATTTAGGTCCTAGAGCAATACAGTACAGTACAGGCACAAAAGAGACGCGAGTAGAGCTGTCAACTGAGCGTTACCGTCCGCCGCAACATTTTTTAGGATTTTATAATTCTATTCCCATATTTATTATTATTTTACTACCTAAATTTCCTGCCCAATTCAATCAATTTGTCGTTATCCATCTTCTCGGTTTTAGCAATATCTTCCTCTAATGACGCCAATTGACGAAGAAGGCGGTGCTAACAGAATGCGTTCATAATAACTGCACATGCGTAGACGTCACAAGCGGCACCGGCACGTCAAAATATTCTAACCGATTATCTCGGCTGGTGCTTTCCCGTGCATGTGCGGATACGTCTCGCTTACGTATACGTATGAATGTGTTCATAGATAATGTATGTGTGTGCACTCTAATGTACTGTACTGTTCTGCACTGCGCGGTGCTGGTATACTCGTATGTGAATTGACGTTTATCCGGTCCCCGGCGATAAAGCCTATCTGCGGGCCTTGAAAAGGGCAAATGGGGGCGGTGAGATTCTCCAAGGGGCGGTGAAGGGCTGAAATATGGGGATCAGTGGAGTAAAAAAAAACTAGATTCAATTATAAATAAAACCCACGTGGAAACCTTTAAATGATCAAATTTATATCACTTATTCATTATACTGCATATGTTGGTCTCCCAAATAAACAAAAATAAAATAAAAATGTGTATGTGTGTGTATATTATGTGTATGTATATTATGTGTATGTGTATTACCATGAAATATGTAATATTATTCCGACATTGGATTGGATTGGACCGCATTGTGACATCACCCAACGAGTTCCTCCGCCCCCTCCCGTAATTATAGTCTTGCTAAACAAAGGAGGCAAGGTTATTGTCACTGTCTCACTTATAAACGAGCACATGTCTACCTAAAGGTACCTTTCTTAATCTTGCTCATTCTTCCGCCAGTTCAACCCACAATTTTGAATCTTTTCACAAACATTTTGATACACCATGAATTGGGTTAAATAATATTTTTACGCGGGCCACATTCAACTCCTGGCAACATTCGAAATATCAGCTGTGAACTGACGGGCAATTTATCTTCCCACATTGTTTCATCACATTCTGGGTTGCACAGCTCACTTCCCCGTAATTAGTATAATATTTAATAGATTGTTACAGTGTCTATAAAAAATTATGTTTGTCTCTCTGTCAATCTGTCTTCGATTTTCTCGAAAATTACTCCACCGATTTTGCTGAATAATACCACAATTTGTTCTTGTTAGTTCCGGGAAGGTTTAGAGAGTAGTTTGAATGAAACTTGCTATAACGTTGTAAAATTAGTATGAACAACATTGATACCGCCTTGTTGTATTGAGTTTAGCCGATAGATATACCACTTTGGTTAGCCATAGATTACACGTTTGGGTAGAATATTTTATCTATTTATCTATAAATATATATATTTTGAAAAATAAATGTATGAAATGAAATAATTTTTTTAATTGAATAATAATAATAAATAGTATGATATGTATAGCACCGTTTTTGTGAAAAATCCCCTCAAGGGCGCTGTACAAATATTACTTCCTATTCTTTATCTAATTATGTACAAACAGATGCAGAAAAACATACTTACCTGCACCTTTAAGCTGCAAAATTTAAACTTCGAGATTAGATTTACATTTGTTATTTTATCCTCCTTTTCTATTGATGTTACATTTATTAGAAGATTGGTGGCACAAGAAGAGTTGGTATTTATTTGAAATATTTATAATATTTAGGACTGTAGAATATTTATAAAATGACCCCTAAAAAGCTTAAGAAGTTTTTAATAGATGTTAACATTATTTTACACATTTAGGTATTTACAGTGTTGCGGGCTGTGGTCGCATTTGCGCACCGGTGCGTGAAAACTTTTACTCATTCTATAAGTGACTTTAGGTAAGTACTAACCTGCGTGTGTACTTCTACCATTTATGGGTACGATTGTCTGAAAAGATTAGAGAGTTTTAAGTTTAGCTCTGAATTCTGTCGAGTCTTTGATCATGCGGCAATTCATTCTAGGTCCTGATACTCCGAAAGCACGATCACCGAACTTAGTTAGAACAGGTGTGCGCTTTGGTTCCTTCAACCTCCTTAGAGTTGGTATTTACGAGTATTGAATGTTTCTATTTTTCTTTGTTTCTTTGTTAATTAAATTCATATAATAACTATACACTATTATTTATGTTCGGGTTTATCAGCATATGGCAGTGATGCATAATCTTTTCAGGCAGAGGTCCAATTTATCAATCTTCAATCATGTTTACGGTCCCTGCGGAGTAGGGTACCTACTGCTTGACGTGATTAATTTTGCAGCCCGTTGCGTCGTTAGTGTACATTTTTTTCTGAATACTGTACTGGCAGAGGAAGGATGAAAGTAGACTGACTGAAGTAAGCTGACGTTAGTGTAATGAGTAAGATTAAGATAGGGACACTTATATGGTTTGGGCATATAGAGCAAATGAACGAATAAAGGAGTATAAGGAGAATATATGATGAGATTGTGAATAGAAGAAGAAACTGGGGACACCCGAGAAAGACATGGCACCATCTTAATTCAATACTGTCCACGTTTGTTTCTCATGATTTTGACTGCGGTGAGCAAAATACGAAACACTCGTAAAAAGGGTGCAAACTGAATATTCGGTTTTTGTTAATAAATCGAACTTTTTTTTTACTTAGTTGATGTTTTACTTTAATTGGCGGTACACCTACCTCACCCCCGCCCCTCTTATTTTGTTTTCTTCCCCTTGCGTGTTGGGGCATCTCTATGTATTATTTGCTCTGTGAATGGAATATTGTACGTGCGTTTCACTTTCGTTTAAGCGAATAATAATTGTAAGTAAAGCATATTAATTTAATTTCGTAGGAAGTACTTTTGCAAACTAATTATCTTAAACTAGGCGTATATAATTTAACATAAATACTGAGAATACACCACAGCACAGAACATTTCTTTTTCTTTTTATTTTTCTTACGTCTTCCGGTAGATTGTGGATGCGATATATGAAACGGAAGTTTTTAAGTTTTTCCTACTTAAAATTGCTTTCAATTTTCGTTTTTGAAGCACACATATGGGACAATACCCTCATTTAAAATGTTCAACCACAAGGAGATTGAAGTAATACGGGCGATGCTAGTAACACCCCCAGATCTGCAAAATAGTTAACTTGTTATATGTCATCATTTCTAGCTTATTAAAAACAGTTTTATATCTAACGGTTTTGAGGTTGTGATGCGTTACCCCTACCCCTACCACTACCACTACCTCAAACTCCTGCCCTTAATTTCATCGAGGAGTACCAAAATTCTGTTTTAAGGCCCAGCACTCAAAAATGACGCAAGACATCACTTTATAGGTTGCTAACTCAAGCACACCCACAAATGAATAAATTTCATACAGTTAGTTAGGGAAATGAATAAGGTTTCAAAATCTACTACCCAACTCTACTGACAACTGTTGAGACGAATTTTTTTCTCAATACTGTTCAAATGCACAAATACGCTCTATCGATTTTTGGCGGATTAAGTTCCCCTCAACAGAGGACTAGTTATGAAAAGTGTCAACAAGGTGAACAAATGTCAGTGATAAATCAAACGTCATAATTCGTTCGCGATCTATTTATCGCGATTCAGTATTGAATGACAAAGATTCATTTCCGCTTTTGAATGGCAAAACATGTTTTTTTTTGTAAATCTTAAATAAAACTGAAGAGAACCTAACTTATTTTAATTATGATTAGTTACGTTTTGTCTTGTTTTTCACGAAAGAGCTAACTAACTAACCATCACGCCGTTTCCCCGCAGGGGTAGGCAGAGAGGACGGACCGCCAAACAACTCGATCTTGGCAAACACTTCTTGCTTCATTCACATTCATACAACGCCTCATACATTCTCTTCTGTTATTCCGACTTCTGACATGGCCCGACTCGAGTATTTGATTCACGTGATCGTGCCGTGTCTTCCTCGGGCGTCCCCGGCTTCTTCTTCCATTCACATTCGCGTCATATATTCTCCTTACACTCCTTTCTTCGTTCATTCGACATTCATTCACGAAAGAGACACGTTAAATATCAAATGTACGTCTATGAAAGTGGGCGTGCACTATTTTATTTTTTATGAAAGTGGGCGGGCACCTCCGTAGACAATTTGGGATAAAACATGCTTGGAAACAGGCAAACAGGAAATGCTCAAGAAAACAGTTGATTTGTCATTCGAAACGTTGGGAAGAACGGCCGTTCGTAAATAAATAAAGAAAAGTCTCGTCTCATCCACTTTCAACTATTGATCCTTTGCCAAAATATTCCCCTCCCACATTTTTGTATATAAAACGCTTCCAACTTGTAACGAAACCTCTCAGCGTCGTGGAATGCCGGGAATCCCCCAAAAATTCCGCGAATTTCTTTCGGGAATTGAGGATACGGAATAACGGATGCTGTACCCGGATTCATATGCAAACTTCGCCCCGGAAACTTGCTAACGAATTCTACAAATTCTTTCCGGGGCTTAGCGAGTAGATGTGCGAATTTCACCCTTGTGCGTTGAACCAAAAATATATATACGTATTATGCAAAACTTTTACTTTTTACACGAGAAGTTTGTTTTAGGAAATATGTTTGCTTTTACCAATTTCCTATTTCGTGTTCCTTATCACGCTCGAGTAGGCAGTTTTATACTTAGTTAAGATTTTTATAAATAAATGCCGGATAGGTATATCCGAGACACTATATAATACATACTATTTGCCAATTGTATACAACGAATACAACATAAATTCACCAAGTTTCTCCGGTTCAAATATAACAATAATCATCATTGTGCTTTCCAATCTCTGAAACTACGGCGAATGGTGCCGACACTACAGATTCTTGTATAAAATCTTAATTAATGAAATTCACTGCCCCGAACTCCTAAATTAACCTTAACATACTATCGAAACGTACTCGCCAGACCAAACTATTTTACACATTGAACAACATAACAAACGATGCGGCAAATTCACCAACTTCCCGTGTTGTCCAAACATTTACCAATCTTTGTCCTAACCTAGACATATTTTTTGACTCCCCACCGTCATTTAAGTAAAATAATACTCGTAACATCAATGCGCAATCACAATTTTCCAGTAAATAGTACTATTCAGACACATTGATACACATACATGCTCACACAACAAACACACCTTTTATATACCTTTTATCTTTACCATGTATCATTCTCACTTATCACTCATTACCCAAATTCGAAATTATTGATTCAACGATTTACGAAGATACCTTAATATAAGTATATATTCATAGGTATTTTAAAACTATAAAATAATTTGCAAAATGACTGCCTCAACACAGGCTAGCCAGGTGCCTAGTGAGGCGGGTTATGCGAAACTTCAACTATAACTGTTATTATATTATTTTCTATTTTACTTTATAAACCACTGTACATTTACATTATTATATTATACATGTCTTTTAGTTATAGTTCAATTTAATTACAATAAAGATATTATTATTATTACTATTATTATTCTTATTATTATCATTCCCTAGCATTGCACTAACCCCACCCGGTAAAATGTGTATAACCACTTATTAGATATTACATAGAGACATGTCATTGGTACCGATCCCTGTAATCATTTTCTAAATCTTGTAATTTGTACACAATGTGCTGATTGTTTCTAAAATATATATATTTTTTTTATAGGGTTACAAATAAAAACTCGAGTAGAATCTTATAGTTATAATATGAAGGTAGCAGCCAAAACATGTGTGGGAATTAATTGAAAATGATATTGACAGTTCTTAGAAATCGAAGTGTGATATCGATAAAAAGACGGGACTGATTGGTTAAGCTGTAGCTCAGTGGATTAGAGCGTAAGGTCCCGGATAGACCATGAGGTCCTGGGTTCGAGTCCCAGCGTTCGAACGCGCTCTCGGGCAGTATTTCTAATACGGGCGGGTACATTATTAGCGACTAATTTGTTGTAAGATTATGATACATATTTTTATTTTCTTTATTTTTTATGTGAGTTCACTCCATAAACGCACTTTAGAGATTTTTTTAAAATTGCTTCATTTTTTTACTGTATTTTTATTTCGGCTAGAAATTCGTAACACTAAACAAAGTATCTTAGCTGTACAAGCTGAAAACGTCGACTAAAAGCAATTAAGTTTAGTTTGATAATTCTAACAGAATTGAGTTTCCTTTGCTTCCATAAGGTATTATTCCCCCTGCCCTCTATTTATCCCCTTGCCCTCTGCCCCCTGCTCTTATCGCCTTAGTTTCAAACTTCCCAACGAACTTAACAGTTCTCGGATTAAACGACTGGATTTTAATGTGTTCTCACATTGACGGTGTATATACGAGATGGGCCATCGAGCAGAACTCAGTCTCTGGTGTAACCAAATTGCGCTAATTGTATTTCTGTCTTCAGCAGCTCTCCGGTGTCCAAATTTATTCTGTCAGTCCACTTGCTTATCAGCCTCTTCGATGTCTTGTTAACATTATTTCGTACACAAACGCTTGTACAATTCATCGTCTCCTTTTAAACCTCTTTCCTACAACATGGGTCTCTTCAAGACCCAGTTTATTCCTTCCCCCTTTCCTTAAAAAGACCCTCCACACAGCTACCCTGAAGGAAATTATTTTCCTCAAGGCCTCCTGTATGGAGTTAATGATTTAGAAAAGCTAGGGGTTGGAACTTTAATTTTATCACTTACTGTGTATATTCTAAACAAGCACTGTAGTCATCAAGTCTTGGTATCAGAATTATTTTTTCGCCTGTTTTTTCATGATCTTTCTGGGGTCCAGCATTGGAAATATGTCTCCCTCGTAGGATGAGACTCTTCCGGGCGCTGATTTTCCCCATATTCCTTTACGGTGTGGAAATATGAACAATCACAGACAGCGAAAGGAAGCGGATAGACGCCCTCGACATTTGGCCCTGGAGGAAAATACTCTGGATTCTTTGGACAACCAGGCGCACAAATATATCAAGTCTTGAAGAGCTTGGTATCCACAATAGGCTATCAGTTGTCTGCCTACAGCGTATCCTCTATCTTTGGACATGTTGCTCGGCAAACCAACAACTCCAACCTGGAGAAGCTCATGGTCACTGGCAAAGTGGAAGGCAGGTGAAGCAGAGGAAGGTCACCGACGCGTTGGAATTTCGCAGGTGTCCGGAACGTAGGTGTCTGGAAGGAATTATTATTGTCTGTATATATTTTTTTTAAATTAATATTGTCCGTATTATTATTTTATTTAAAGTTAATATTGTCTGTATTATTTTTTTATTTAAAATGATTTATTCCATATTAGACTGTTGTGAACTCCTGCAACTAATCAACTTCAAAGTACCTCATCGACAAACTCGGCAAAATATGTTATTCTGTAACAATAATTCTGGGACTAACTACCAAATGCATGCGCCCATTTCTCCTCTACATACACTTGGAAATAAATTCACCTCTGCTGTAGATATATTTAATATAAGTTTACCCATGTTTAAAAGATACCTGAACGATATTTTTATTAGAATTGAAATTAAGACACTTTTGTACTTTCTTCCACTTATTTATTTTCACCAGGACCGGTTTCATCCCACTACGGACATTTTCAGACTGGTAGTTGACATTCTTATGCTACGATATTTTTATGTTGCGACAATTATAAGAGCTATGGTTTAATTATATATATTATCTTTCTACTTATCTACAATCTAAAAACTTGATCCTTTTTTATTTCTATGTATTATATACTATATAATGTATTATGCAATTTCATACATTTTTACATCATCCGAATTTTTTTTAACGATGTCATGCACTCATATTATATATTACGAACTTGTGCAACATGTATCATGTAGATCAGGCTATTACTATTTTTATTAAAAAAAAGAGTACTGTCTACAAATTAAAAACCTTTCTCTTATTACACTTATATACCAACTATGTATCATGTTAATTTTTTGTAAACTTTTTTTTCTTCTTTCTGTACACATAATCATTTTAATGTTAAAATATGTAAAAGCCCTTTGGGGCGTTAATAAATAAAAATTATTCTTCAGTTATTATATTTGTCTAAAACTGGTTGGCGTAAAAATACAATAAGTTCGTGGTTTATAACAAAGTGTTTGCTGTATTTAATATGATGCCATACCACATAGGGCCTTTAATCGTATGTGATTTATTTTAATTAAATAATAAAGTTTTTTTTTTTAAATGTAATTTGTTTACACCACTTTATAAAAATACATAAATATCTCTACATGTTTCGACAGCAATGCTGTCATCATCAGGATTCATATATTCCTGATGGTGACAGCATTTCATGTAGAGAGATATTTGTGTATTTTTGTAAAGTGGTGTAAACAAAGTACATTTTGTAATTAATTAATTAATAGTCAGGCCACCAATAGTGAAGATACCAATCGTTTGAAGAAATCGAAAAATTGAAAAATCGTCTAAATAAAATTTCGTTTTAAATTAATTATTATGACATTATTGGACCAGCAAAAGCCAATCTTACGCATTGTATATCGGCGATTTGTTTTGGTCCACAAGGCTGGATGCCGTATGAATGGAGAGGAACTCTTGCCAACGGCGACGCGCAATAAAACCAGCCACACCGTCCCAACTAATGGGCGGACAATTTTCCAATTGGCACTGCTCTGTACTCTATCGTTTCTGTGCTACTCTTGTGTTGTTGAGTACTACGTGCGTAGACGTGATAGGACTGATGTGACCACTACTTTGACGATTGCTTCGAGTTTTGGTGAATCTATTGATTACAAGATAAAAACACGATGGAAAATCCAACCTAATCTAATTTATTTGTAACGATCGCAACCTTTTTTTTTACATAAGAAAGACTTAATATTTTGAGTTAAGGAACAATAATTATTCTGAATTTGACAATCGTACTTTGGAAACCAATCATTCATTCGATATAAATAAAGGTTTAAAAATTTTACGTGCAAGTACAACCGGTTTATAATTAGACAAATTTGAAAATTTTGAAATTAGAAAAAGTGTTAATAGTCAATTAAATATAATTAATAATCAATTTTTTTTTAAATAGCTCTCTCTTGAATTTATATTCATATTAATTAAAAAAATAAAAATGTATTTTTTAATTTCTGATATAAATTTGTTATTCAATGTTTTTCAGTGATTTTTTATTAATATATTTGATTAATTATTACATATTTTAATCAATTTTTCTTTATGTTTGTAATTTATCTATTCTTTCGTAATTGTGTTCTATGTTTATCATTTGTCTACATTTGAAATTATTTTTTAGTATTCTGTATATTCCTGATGAAGAAAGCTTCGCTTTCGAAACATCTTTATATGTATACATTAATAAAGGGGTGTTTACAAAGTAATTTTTAATTATTTTATTAAATTTAACGTAGCCTAACCTTATCCAATAATATGGATGATTTGTATAGCGCCGTTTTTGTGAAAAATCACCTCAAGTGTGTGAACAGTTAGAATTCTCTTCACTTTTATTGTCATTGCTGTGAATTTTATAAAATAAATAAATAATTGATCTACTACAAACAGTGGATCAAATACATTGTTAGCTCTTGGCAGTCTTTATGGAAATAACCTTTTTGTAAGTAAATTTTATTTTATAATACTATCGGAAGTACCCTGTCCTCCTCAGGAATATATTAAAACTAAACCACGATATACAATGATGATAGACATACATGAATATTTAGGTGTTAAAGTGGAAGCCGACCATAGGGGAAGGGGTAATTAGGGTAATTACACAATTTGGACAAAAAACTTTAAACTTAACTCTACAACATAATCCCACTATCCTTTAAAAATCACAACAATAATAAATTTAAAAATCAAATTAAACACTGGATACGTTACATAGGGAGATCTGAAATAGAAAATATATTAATACCAAACATAGACTAACACCGAAACCACTCAACTGCACTTAAAACACCTCACCTTACAATTATTAGTTGTTTTCAGCAATTTAATTTCATATTTTGTAAATGAAATCCTCAGCACGGGAAATCCCATCGAGGATGTCATTATTAAAAAAAAAAAAAGATAATAAAACATTATTATTATTATTATTCTGGTTGTTTTCTTCCATTCCTTCTGATGCTTCTGGAGTAAACTAATATGTGTGTTTTCTTGTTTCAGGTAAGTCCCAAATAATCTCCACGTCATTATGGTCAGATCCTAAATGGTTTGATCCATTCATCCTCTCGTAAGTCGGTGAGCGAAAATCCTATTCAAATTATCGTATTGTAATTAGCGGCAGTAATCGATTATGTTTTTATTATTTATCTTGTCAGTTCGACCAGGTTACCATGAAAAGATCTCACTATAAAAATATATCACTCTTCATTTGATGTTTGGTTATCCATGAAATTGACCCCTCCTGTCGAAGTTTGGTGTAAGTTGAACTTTCGATCGTTTTGCATCAAATTTGGGATCCCATTTACAACAAAGGTCCCACATTTGGTGCAAAACAATTAAAAACTCGACTTGCACCAAGTTTGTGTCTTTAAACCACTCTCCTGTCAAGTTACGATTCTTTTACGTAGATCAGGCAATCTGTTCTTCTATCTCTACCATAAATATATTTTATTTTTGACTCTACTTTAAATCTTACTACTGCACAGTGGCGGCTCGTGACTTTTGAGTGAGCTAGAGTTGTAAGATTGAAAAATACCACTTTATTGATGGTGTTTTAGTTGGGGCAGTGCCCCACCCAACTTTCATTTTCAGCTAAAACAACATCAATAAAGTCGTATTTTTCAATTTTAGCACTCTAGCTCACTCAAAAGTCACGAGCTGCCACTGCTACTACATACAGTAAACAATAATATTGCTTCTCTTTTCATATTCGACAGTTAAATGCATATTATATAGCTTATAATGCAAATGGCGCCGCGAGTTGTGCCGATTTCACGGCACTGTTTTAGAGCTCTTACTGCTTCAGCAAATATTGTTTGCTAGATTTCAGTTTTGGAGGCGGGTATGGGTACCTCCGCCTCGGGAGCCATTCAATGAATTACTGACACCTCTGCCATAAGTCACTCCAAGTGGCTCTCTACTGCAGATGACTTAGTAGGAGTTCCCGGATTCATCGTTTTCCAACCAAATGCGTGACAGGTCGGATCGATAGAGGCCGGTAGAGGTCTCTTGATCTCTTCAGCCGGACTCTCCCGAACCATCGCCTAACGCCGCAGTGTGAAGGATGGATTAATACGTCCGTCACTCCTGGACACACTGACGCCCATTTTCCAACCCACTCATATCCTTTTCCTTCCCAGAATTTTCTCTCCTTAAAAGACCCTCCGCCCAGCATCCCCAAAGATGACATAGATATGACTCAGGGCCTCCCGTGTTGAGTTATTGTGGTAAAACAAAAAGAAAAGAAAATTAAGTTTGGTTTTACAAAGCCCCACGTTGGGCGCCAAATTTTCCAGACAAATTTGTGATATCTTTCGAAATAATTTTTATATTTTAACCAAAATAATGAAAATGTCTTCAGCGTAATGGCTAGATTTAAATATTCGACATTTTTCAACCATCCTTACATCCTCATATATATTTCGCGTGGTAAGATACTAGTATGCAGAATAATTTCAGACGATCATCTAATCGAAATCCCTATGGAATATAAACTCATCAATACCTTTTAGTCCACCCTACCAAAATAATTGTTACGGTACATGTGTTGGTTTAATTCCATCGCCCCTGTAACATCCATCAACTACTAGTTGGTCACCTCAATGCAGAGGAGCAAATTGGTCTCCTTTCGGCCGGTAAATACGGTACAATTGACAATTGACATTCGCGCTTCAAGTGATATGGTCGTATCCAGTCTTATCGCGTTCTGTCGGCCAGTTGCTAAGACCGGGGCCACGTCTGGTCCTGTGTCCTCGTTACATCATCGTATCGACCCTCAAGATTTTCCCCCAGTGTTACGATATTGTTGATAGTTTGATCGGTGTTGATGTTTACAAACCCCATAGGGTTCATTATCGTAAATCAAGCGTGTTCTGTGATGTTTTGGTGCACCGTTAGTGATCGCCAACGGGTAGAGGTCTGAAAATTTCGCATTTGCGATTATGCGATTTTTTACGCGAAATTCGCAATTTTCATGAAAATTTTGGTATTTTAAAATAAGTAAGTACTATTGTACGTTCTAAATATTTGTTTGTCTATTGTTTTGGAAAACTTGTTATTCTTTTTTCGATTTAAACAAATGTAATATGTCAAAAAAGAAGACGTAGAAATAATAAAATATATACGATTTTTATTGCGAAATATCACCCTTTTGCTGAAAAATAATTCCATTCTCCCAAAAATAACGAGAATTTCAACAAAATAACTCGAAATTCGCCAAAAAATAACGCTTATTTCACCGTAAATAACAACACTTTTCCCAAAAATTAACGCAATTTTTTTTTATGTCTTCTGGGGAAGGTGTGAAGCCAGAAATTTAGTTCTCGAATCTGATTCTCGTGGTTTGTTCGATTCCAGTGATTCAGTGAGTTGTTATATCTCCGTCTCTTTTATGCATAGTTTTAATATCCTTAATTAATTCATAATTAATATTAAAATTAATATTCAATAATTAATTAATTAAGACAATCATTTCTCCGGTTACATTATTAAAAAAAGCACAGGCAAATCATTTTAAAGAGCCCGATTTTGATTGTATTTGTGCCCACCGAGTGCTTCATATTAGTTCGAATTAGTTTTAAACACCTGCCCGCAGTCCATTCTAACCCCGCAGGAATCCTACGACAAAGTGCACCACTACACAAGCAAAAATCTCTTTAAAATGATTATACTGTATGTGTCTTTCACATTTAAAAACTTCAAGAACCGAGTATAAATCATTTCATTTCAAACCGGTGTTTTGTCTTCTTTTGTGGCAATAAGTAAGGATATTTCAAAGAACCATGGCTTGTTATGGAAATTATGTTGCCCCGTAAAAATAGTTTGCATTTCAGAAACCCAGACACGAAAAGTAGAACATTTCGTAACTCCCAATAGATTTTCTGCAAATAATATTAAATATTGGATGACTTGTGTAGCGCCGTTTTTGTGAAAAATCACCTCAAGGGCGCTGTACAAATATTACTTCCTATTTTTTATCTAATTATATACAAACAGATACGGAAACATACTTACCTGCACCTGGCAGGTCTCTCCAGATTAACACATTGTATTATAAATTTTTAGCTTGAGAAGATATGATTTTGCACGTACAGGACATACTATTAGAAAATGCTGCACTTTCCATGTATTGCAGCTACTATTTAATTTCTATTTTTTAGTATTATATTTATTACAAGGATATTGCCTAAAGAAGAGCTGGTTTTTATCTTTTTCTGTATATGAAAATGAATGTTTGTCTGTCCGTCCTCGATTTTCCCGAAAATTACTCTCTGAAAATAGCACAGTTTGTTCTTATTTGTTCCAGGAAGGTTTATAAAGTATTTTGAATGAAATCCAATATGTAAAACTGTTGCTATAACGTTTTAAAATTAGTATGAAAAACATTGACCCCGCCATGTTTTATTGAGATTGATTACCACTCTGGTTAGCCACAGATTACATATTCAAAATAAGAAGGTTTGTTTGCGTAGAATATTTTCAAAATGGAAACCTCAAGTAGGTACGTAACAACTTTTTTTATTTAAATATATTTTGAAATAATAAATATTCGGAATGTAATAAAATTTTTAATTTATTGTTTCTTGTTTAGAGATAGTTATAGCCGTCAAAAGGCATTACTTTCTCTATCAAATCAATTATGGCACCCGAACGACAAGCAAGAATTCACAACTACATGACTTTATTAAATAAATAAAAAAAACTTCCGAGCAAGGCCGGGTACACAACAGCTGGTTTTAAATAAAAACGTTTTTTTTCGAATTAAGGACTGGAGAACAGATTTTAAAATAAACTGAAAAATGCTAAAAAAATCTACTCGAGGTTTGACTGATTTTTGATGATAATTATTTTTGTTCACACACATAAAATGATTCATATTTATTTTTAATTGTGTTCTGCGTGATTGACATTTTAATTATTTCTTAATAATATATTAAAAGCACATTTTCTAAATGTTGAATGTTTCGACCGAATTCCATCTGCCATTATTTGAAAATACATTATTTTAACCGTGCCTTACAGCGCGATGGCGCTGGGCCGCGACAAAAATCCCAGTTACATTTTACCATGGTATTTTATGTGTTTTTTATTTATGGTTTTTTAATATGGAATTCCGTCATGAATTGACAGTTTCTAAATTAGAAATAACAGCAAACATATCATGCAATATGCAGTGTTTTCTAATATTGTGTCCCGTGCGTGCAAAATCATATCGTCTCAAGCGAAAACTTTTTAAATTAACTTTTTAATCTGGAGTAGCCTGCCAGGTGCAGGTAAGTATGTTTCTGTATATATTTGTACATAATAAGATAAACCCTAGCAAGTAATACTTATTATTCACAAAAAACGGCGCTATACAAGTCATCTAAGTAGTATTTTTAATTATTGCCCATCGATATGTCTGGCCTTACTAGGCTTTATTTAATCTAACAATAATATTGTTACAATCTGTTGATTGATTTTTGTTTTGATTCTTTATACGTTGTCACCGCTGAAGAAATAAGCCGATAGAAGTGTTTTGTGCACATGTCCAATGTCAATGTGCCCCACAGAGCAAATAATACATACACACGCAGGGGGAAGAAACCGAAATTAGGGGGCGAGCTAGGTGTGCCACCAATTTAAGTAAAGCTGCAAATACAAAAACCGAATATTTTGTTTGATTTTTTTTTATAATTTGCTTACCGCAACCAAAATCACGCGAAACAAACATGGGCGACAGCGAACTAGGCTGGTGCCAAAATGGGTGACGCGTGAGCTTTGCCTTCAGCCGTCAAAATGATACGTTAAGGCAAGTCTATTCATTCTGACGTCATTCATCCAAACATTTTCGAAAATCGAAATTCTTTCTTAAGATCACAACAAACTATTCGTCTCAATATTTAAAAGTGTTTTATTCTAAAATATTTTAATTAAAATGAATACCATCGGTGATCGCGAACTTTCATAATATTTTAGAGTTTACCCTTGACAGTTGATCAATTTCATTGGTCTGTCCAAATGGTCTTCTGTTAATTGGTGACAACCAATTTTCAAAGAAAACGGTATAGATTACACTTCTAGGAGTTATCTTTTCAGTGAATGTCACTAATACTAATACACACCGTTTATTTCGCGCCTGTCGCTGAAAGAAAACAGGTCTGTTCGCCGTCACGTAGAATACTATCCTTAGCCAATATTGACCGAGCCTTTGTGATATAGATGGATTGATTGGGCGACTTGACCAATATGTGCGAGTGTCTCGTTTGTTTGTTGTTCTGTTCTCACCATTGACTTGCCCTCCCCCGCAAATGCTCTTGCACGTGCTTTATTTGGCTTGTTATTCTCTGTTTTCTTTCGCTTTCAATAATTGGTCTGTGTTTTTGCTCTTATTATCATGAACGATGGTAACATTACAGTGTTTTACTTTATTGGTTTTGAAAAAAATGGTTGTAATCTTCTATCAGCAATTCTGAAATCGAAGTGAAGGAAATGGTAAATTTTTCTGACCCCCAGATTAATAACTAAAATCACATCAGCGTAGCACATTTTGTTAATGTTTGTAGTCCCTTTTAAATAAACCAAATTTAAGGTCATTCCAAGAATGTGGGCCCAGTACGTTGAAAGCTCTGTTCCAAAATTTAGCAGCATTCGTACGAGAGGGTCCAGCCAGTCTATCCGACGCATCACAGACTTGGCCGACCTGAACGTGAATTGCCTCTGAGTAAGATTGTCCCTTACGCAGAGATCAGTCAAGTATGATGGTGCCAGCCTGTTCAGTGCCTTATATACCATAAAACAAATTTCAAAGTGAACTCTTTCTGTGACTCTGCTGTGCCAGTGTAGGCAATCACTTAGAAGATGAGTGATGTGACAGTATTTGGTGGCTCCCCATATTAGACAAGCTACTGTGTTAAAAACTTCTTGCAGTCTGTTCAAATGTACCAGTATACAAACTGTTGAAGTAGTCCAATCTGGAGATGTTGTTTGGAGGGTATTTTAAAGAAAATATTGAACCTGACCCATGCTGTAGGAACATTGGCGGTTCCCGGCCTTTTTAACTGGGGGTTCAATCAGAAATTCTAGAGGAGGTATTATATTTCATCAAAATGTACTTACTGTTGTTGTCCTTCGGCGGACTCGTCGAATGCAGGCAGCAGCGGTCACACAATTTAAATAAAGTTGGTGGGAGGGGTACTATAAAAACTAGCGACTTGAGACAATACGGCGTTTGTCGAAACGTTCTTGAATATACCGTCTTATATAAAAAAGGATTGAATTTTGAATACGAAAACAAAGTATGCATTATAATCTGTTCGTTTTACTAGTAGATTTTCAAATGCCATTAAAATCAAACGGTTAGAAATGCAGAAAGAAGAACATTAACAAACTTTAAAATATTTTTTACTAACTATAAAGTAAAATAATAATATTTAACTTGTATCCTTATAGCGGAAATTTCATTCGGCCAGCAAAGTGACTATAGGGCCATCTCGGTGACACACGTCAAACTTCCGAAGTCACGTGTCTTCAAACATTCAACTAGTGCTGAGAACAAACTTCTACATGGTTCAGCCTAGATGATTTAAAAAAATAATTCTGAGTACCACACGAAATTTCCACCTCTTCCCAAACGTCTGGAGCCAGTGAGGCTACGGAACCCCCAATTGGGGCATGTTGTGAGACTGGAGGTAGGAGATATCTTCCACTCTGGCCTGTTATACAAAAATCGAATATTTTGTTATAGTATTTAGTTTGACCCTTTTTATAAATACTTTGTAATTTGCCTACCGCAGGTAAAATCACGCGAAACAAACGTGGATGACAGTGAGCTAGGCTAGTGCAAAAATGGGTGTCACGTGACCTTATTCTCCAGCTGTCGAAACGGTGCGGTAAGGATAGTTTATTAATTCTAACGTCGGTGATTCCCACAAATTTGAAAGGTCGGGAATCTATCAAACGTATCGCTCGTTACTTTTAGACTTTAACCGCCCGTCCTTTAGGTTATTATTAAAAAAGTAGGTAAAAAAACATCGGTTATTTTTATTAGATTTCGCAATAACAATACGTGTGACTGGTGACGCAACTTGTATGTACTTGATACGAAAATACCCGAACACATCCGTTAGCTTCGGCTGACCTCGTAATACTGAACGAGATAACGCAGGAACAAACTTTACGTATACAAATGTTTTGTGGCTTTTGGATATAGGTTTTTTTGTACCTGAACGTACGGTTTACGGCTTGTTACGTTCGGGCGATAATATAGCGGCCGTATCGCGTGCGTTCGTATGGGTGCGGCGGTTAAAGCATTTTTTTTTATTTATTCTTCATAATAGTGATTGTTGGCATTCTTCTACTTTAAGGGTAGGTTTTAAATAGCCTAACTAAATCCATAATTAGAATTGAGTACGTGCTTACGTCTTTTGCGTCATAACGATAATGAAAGCCTATCCTATCGCTTAATCCAGGATATATTCTGCATGACGTCACTCGTCAAAACGTGACTCTAGTAATCATTGTACTTACCTATCCATTAAGCAATACTAATTACCGTGTAATATGTCATTATTTGTAATGAATAAAATAAATAATATTGGTATGACGTAATATACTGTATAATTTGAAATGCCAAGAGCTAAGATCAGTTAAAACGTGTCTGACAGGTGATTTGCCGCCATTTCTTAACGATCCACAGGCGATATATCATTTTAAATGTTTTGTTACCGATTATAACGCATGATATTTTAAATAAATTTTTAAAGGCAGTTTAAAGCGAGATGTCGAGATTCTGTGTGGAAATCTGGTTTTAAACTTTCAAGCGAACATAGTTAATTTTTTTATTTACTCTTCATAAAAAAATATAAATACGTACTATTTATTATAGATTCTAAAAATATATGTACATATGTATACATATATTTTTTAAATTTAAATAATTACAATTGGCTTGCTCAAATATGCAGGGGTAACATAGGAAGGGTAAGATGGGATCCAAAGACTTATCCCCGATCCTTATTTCTCCACAAGCCTCTTCTTTGGCTCTCGATACACTGAGCACATAAGTAAGTAATAAGAGTTCAACATAAAAAACACGGACGATATTCATCTGCGGCGGGATCACAATCCGATAGATCGCGGCGGTTATAACACAATACAAATATTGGGACGAGTTGCGAGTGCGAATTAATGCGTAGTCAACGAAATCACAGCCGACAATGATGCGAGTTTTTGACTTTGACTTTGAATTTACTTTGTTCACAGAGTACCTAAACATGAGTTTACTGACTCCAACATAATTATAAAAAGATTTTCTAAAGAAGCTTTACATGAGTTTAATTTTTGGGTTTGTTGGAATTTTGAAACTTATAAAACTATACGCTGCTAATGTGGGCAGGGGATTCACTCCTTACGGAGGACTATTTTTGGTTTTTTATACTTAAAATTTTCATTCTCGCTATATTTAGCGAGAGAATTTATTGTAGGATTAGTAAAGTCAATGGACTAGGTATGGATTACAATTGGGTGGGTTTATAAGGAAGCCTATTATTGTGCAAATCAAATAAGACTATCCAAGTTGAAACACCCAACCAATTTTTATAATAATACTAACGTATTTAAAATTAATGTCTCTGGGAGGGAAGGGAAAGAATTAAAGGCGATGGGAATTAATTATTGTTATGACGCCGCCAGAAAGAAGAAAATAAATTCTTCACTAAATTTTAGCATTGAAAATGGTCTTAAAGTACCATTCCGTACGTCAGAGAACAGTTCGTTCCAGGTCGGGTATTGTGCTACTTCCGCGGCCGTCGTCCATTGCAGGCCCAGCGTCTCTTCGCACGGCCTCCAACAGTTGCTTTTCATAACTGTGTCTCTGGGGCGGGCGGACCCCTGGACATCCTCCCTCTGCAATAGCAGTCAGTATTTTCGGTGGAAGTCAGTATAAATTATATCTCTTTTTTTTATGAACCTTGTTGTTTAAATTTCTTCTTTATATTAACTAGCTGAAGTACCAGGCGTTCCCGGGATTAGGAATGGTTTGAAGGCAAGTTTTTAAGTTGTTATGTGTTGTCCCTACCCCAATCCTTACCCCTGCCCCTACTCCTACCCTTAACACTCCTCCTACTCCTATCCTTACCCCTAACACTCCTCCTACTCCTATTCTTACCCCTACCCCTATCTCTACCCCTACCACTACTCCTACCTCAACCCCTATCATACCTCTACACCTAACCCTATCCCTACCCCTACCCCTATCACTACCACTATCCCCACCCAGTAATTTTCCTCTTATTTTGAACGTCATGTGTTCAAAAGGGAAAGGAGAATTTGGGTGGTTTTTCGAAATCTCGTGTAAACACTGAACTTTCTCTTGTTTCGAAGGTCATGTGTGAAAAATGTCGTCAAGCTCGAAATGAAACTGTAGATTTACATTTTTTTAAACACACATGTACTCTTATTTATAGATATAAATGAAGGAATAATCTTATTCCAAAGTTTCGCGGTATGGGCGTGAAACACGACTAGGCATGCGGTGTAAAATACAGCCAGTTTAGCAAAAACGTAACACGCGTCATGGAGATAAGCCCGGCTTATATTATTATTTTGAGTTACCCGTAGCATACTAATTAAGCTTAGCTTTGATAAGTTGATGAAAAACCGGGATTTTATAGTGCTGCGTTAAAAGCGTACGTAATTTACATAATCCATGAATACCGCACGAGAGTCCTTAATGTCCGGAGTGATTATGGCATCCCCAGTCGGGGTATGTTATGACGTTGATGGTGGTGGCGAGGAGAAAGAGATAGGGAAGAGGATGGTTGTGAAGAGTCTGGTTATTCAAATGTGGTCACCGAGCACGGCCAGTCATATCTAGGAACGTTTCTATGGTGGTTTTTCACTGAGTCGATACTGAGAATTTTAGAACTGTCCACTCCGGGAAGTCTTCGATCTGGCTCAAAGTTGTAAATCTTGAACTTTATGGATGTATTATTGTTACTCGATTATTATTATAATTATTGTTTTTTATGTTAACTAACTATCACCCCTTTTTACCGCAGCGGTAGACAGAGAGGACGGACCGCCAAACAACTTGATCTTGACATGCACTTCTTGCTTCATTCACAATCATACAATATCTCAATACTCTCTGTTATTCCGACTTCTGACACGGCCCTGCTCAAATTTCCCCAGTATTGTTAATATATTTTCTATTTCAGATCTCCCTATGTAACGTATTCAGTGTTTTATTGTATTGATTTTTAAATGTATTATGGCTTTTGTGATTTTTGAAGGATAGTGGGATTTTGTTGTACAGTTTAGTACCATAGTATAAGAAGTTTTTTTGTCCAAATTTTGTGTTTGTGTTTCCTTGTTGAATGTGTTTTTGACTCTGAGATTTAGTATTACTAATACGTGTGATTGTTGTTATTTCTTGTTTTTTTTTTTGTATTTACTTTGTAAAATTTTATTAACTATGTGAAAAAATATGTATTGAAACTAAATAAAAATAATAATATCTAAAAACTCCTAGAACTGCACATGTTTCGAAGCCATTGGTGTGCAGCTACTGCCTTTTCCATGTTTCCCACTATTTCTTCCCTGAATTATCAGTTGGGTAAGTTTTGTATCTCAAATTCAAATAAAACACTTAGTTGTAATGTCATTGTTGGACTATTAATCAAAATGAAATTATCTCCCTATGAAACTGACCGCAAGAACATTTGCATGTCGCAATTTGAATGAATGTAGTGTTATTTTGATAATCTGTTCTTGATGTGAGAAACAAAACCGTTCCTTTCGTTCCACCTTGAATTATTTACAAATCGTTTCACATTTTCCCAAATGTCTTTTCTCAATATTCTCAATTTGTTAGATAAAATCTAGACTGAGGTTAAGTAATGCGTGGCAATTCTCAACGCCGCCAAATGATATAAACCGGTGTTTCACAAACTTACCAAGTTTTTTTTTTTTAATTTGCAACATTGATGTGTACCCGGCCTCGCTTGGGTTTTTTTTTTTGGAATAATGTCATGAATTTGTTAATTCTTACTTGTCGTTTGGATGCCATGATTGATTTGAGAAAGTAATGCCTTGTGACGACTATTACTATCTCTAAACGAAGAAACATTCATTTTATATCATTTCAAACATTATTAGTTCTTACCTGCTCGTGTTTTCCATTTTATATATATTCCTAAACCTTCAAAAGGCAAATGCACTTGGTAAGATTTATCTTAGTAAGAATTGTCCATTTTCAAATATTCAATGGACAATAATTCACTGCCGAAATTAAAAACTACACACAGCCTTCCTTTGGTCGTAGATCATAGCACACCACTGCTACCTAGCAATACCGCTCCGTTGCCCAACAACGCCCACCACGCCCCCTGAATCACCTGCTGGGGGGCGATGTAGCCCACTTTGAGAATCACTGATTCGATATAAACGCTGCTATTTCGCTTTTCGTGGAAACGCTACAAAGAGGTTTAATTGACCGATAATTGAGAACAATTATTATTCCAATGTCTGCGCGCCCCACTTAAAATTTTTCGCCCAATTGTGGGCATTTAGAGTCTTTAATTAAATAATAAAAATGTCTTTCAATAACGCGATTCTTTCGCCACGCACTATCTCCATTTGCTGAGAAGAAGTTATTTTCACGCAGTACTAATTATTTATTTGAAATACTCCCTACATGTACAACTAACTAACCAACCATCACGCCGTTTCTCCGCAGGGGTAGGCAGAGTGGACTGACCGCTAAACAATTCGATATTGCTTCATTCACATTGATACATTCTCTTCTGTTATTGGCCCGACTCAAGTGTTTGATTCACTTGATCATGCCACGTCTTCCTCGGGCGTCCCCGGCTTCTTCCATTCACATTCGCGATATATATTCTCCTTACATTATCCATCTAAGCGTCTCTTTCTTAATCTTACTCATTACGCTTACACCAGCCTTGAATTATTTGCGAAACACGAATGGAAACATAATGTGTTCTAATATACACAAAATATCTCTCCTCCATATATAAAAATGAGTGTTTGTCTGTCTGTCCTGTTGTAATGAAATATATTTTTTAATTTAATGTTTCTTTGTTTAGAGATAGTAATAGTCGTCACAAGCCATTATTTTCGCTGTCAAGGCAATTATGGCACTCAAACGACAAACAAGAATTCACAACTTCGTACATTTATTCCAAAAAAATGAAATAATCCCGAGCAAGGCCGGGTACCCATCAACTAGTATCTTATACAACAAAAAATTCAAAATTGAAAATTGGGTACAATTATACAATTGTACAGGTGCAATTTTCTGACGACTTCCATGGTTGAGTGGTTACGATCATTTTTTATGAATCCGGAGGTCGCGGGTTAAAATCCCGGCGTTCGCAAGTAATTTTTTTTGATTAATTTGTGTTATACACAAATTGTTAATTTAAAATTAATATGTACTATATTTGCGGCACGTTCTAGGGTGGTAGATACTTTCAGTATCGCCCAAATCCGAATAACCAGGTACTTCCCGACCTTGCTCTTTCCCATCTCGTTCCCCTCCTCAATACCTTCAGCCTCACAACATACCCCGATTGGGAATGCCATAGTCTCACTGGCTCCATACGGTTGGGAGCAGTTGGGACTCTTGTGCGGTACTAACATCATTATGGCGATCGTTGCCTTTCAGCCAGAGTTAAATTATTCTTATTTCACTATTTCTTACTTTCTAAGTCAAAGTATATTCTAAAATGGTAGAAGAGGTCTAAGACACCCCAGGAAGACTTGGCGCAATCGAGTGAATTAAATGTGTTCTATGCCCTTGTTCACTATTTGCCCATATACGGCATTATTGGTTGGGGAGGGTCTTATAAAAATAATCCAAATTCAGTACAAGTTTCGCAAAAAAATCATCATAAAAGCAATACTTAAAAAAATTCCACCGTCTCAACGAAACACTTTTCGCACTTTTTGTAAGATATATTTAAACATGTTTCTATTATACAAATGTGCGAAGAGAAAAGTCTTGAAGAAAATCAGGAATATTACAAACTTTCGGGGACGAAATCAATTTAAAACAACTCGATGCAAAACCACTATATTTATCAAGCCATAAAAAATTACAGTATTAGTTGTATTAATGACCAATCAGAACAAATAAATAATATTAAACTGTTCTTTAAAAGAAACATTCGTACCTAAATACGATATTTCATAAATAGAAGCAAATTAAATATAGGCGGACCTCTGCTTTCGCACATTCGACTTTCGCACAATTCGCTATTTAGCACATTTTTGAAAAATCGTATTTTTTTTTTTTGGCGATAATGCAAAAATGTTTTGTTTGTGCAGTTGTTTCCCTGTTCGCACATATGCATTAACATACGAGCGCGAGCGAGTCCGAACGCATGCGTTTGTATGTACTAATTTGTACACACTCCCGTCCGATCTCGACAGGTTTAGTCTTGCGTCAGCGCACGTACTGTTCGCATTGTTCTGCGAGTTTTGTTTCAAATATTTCGTACCCATTTTAACATGAGTGAGGAACGAAGAAACTGAGAAGTAGATATGGCTAAAAAAATCAAGAACCCATAAACTTCATACAATCGAAATGAAGATGGATATGATAAAACGCTCTGAAAATGGAGAGTCTTATGCTTCAATCGGCCGTTTGTATGATATGAACAGATCTACGATGTGTTCGATATTAAAGAATAAAGATAAAATTAAAGAATATGTAAAAAAATTTGGAAATATATCATCAAAAATTGTTTACAAAAGGCACGGCATAGTTATGGATGAAATTGGGGAAATTTTGGTGTTATTGGATAAGTAATCAAAATCAAGAAAACATCCATCTGAGTACTTCCAACGATTCAAGCTAAAGCTCTTAATTTGCAAAAGGCAAACGAAGATTCTAATACAGTGTTTCATGCAAGTAACGGCTGATTTTCAAATTTTAAAACACGGTATTCTTTACACAATATTAAATTCACTGGAGAATCAGCTGATGCGGATGAAGATGCTGCAAAAGACTTTATTTCGTCATTGAAATTATTTCGTCTAAATTATTGAAGATGGAGAATATACCTCTAGTCAAATATTCAATGTAGATGAGACTGGTTTATTTTGGAAGAAGATGTCTAATCGTACATTCTTATCAAAGGACAAATCAGTTGCCCCTGGTTATAAACCTTCTAAAAACCGATTGACATTGCTTCTTGGTGGAAATTTAGCTGGTGATGATAGTGAAGATGTTAATGAGATGATTGAATCTCTTTCTGAACCCTTGACTAATGAATTTCTAATGGACCGACAAGAGAACGAAAATAGTATACAAATTGAAAGTGAGGAAGAAGAACCAGAAGAAATCATTAAGACCTTAACAATAAAAAACATGAACGAAGCTTTTACGCATCTCGAGACATTTTTGAATATTATGGAAGAATGCGATCCCAATGGAGAACGCATGTCTCAAAGTGTGTAGGGTGATCCATAATAGTACCCCATTTTACAGAACTCTATGAAGAAAAGAAAAAAAGTAGTAAAATACAACTAACCCTTGACAAGTTTATTAAGAGAATATAATTTTTATTTAACATGTACTTCGTAATTTTTGATAATTAAAAAAATTTAAGTACATGTTTTGGTGTTTTTTTTTACGTCTTCTTTCGAAAATTAAACTTTCGCACACATTTTCAGAAACCAATCATGTGTGAAAGTCGAGGTCCGCCTGCATTACGTACCTACCAAATTGAGAATCGTGGCTCCATTATTAAACACAAGAACTCCTCTTTTCTGATAAGGTATACACGACCAAGACCTTTAATTAAATATTTTGTAAAATACTTGTAATGTGACATAGAAGAAATTAAAAAAAGTTTAATTTTTTTTGTTCTTATGTCTGACCACGTCGGAATTCGAAACAACAGAAGAGTTTGTTTGAATGTGAATGAAGCAAAGAGCGTGTGCCGAGACAGAATTGTGTGACGGTATATCCTTTCTGCCTACCCCTGACGGTTAACGGCCTGATGGTTAGTTAGTTAGTATATTCCACATATCCCATCACAATCCTCCGATAGTGGAACAGTTACAGTGGTTGTACATTATATCACCCATTTGGCTAATTACTCTCCAACACGCGATTCCATTATTCCTCTTTGCGCGTTCTCGGCCTCTGTTGTGTTCTGGTATCTGAATGACTTATAGCACAGTCAGCTGCAAAAACATTTTAACACTGACTAACACCGAGTAGATGAAAGCATGAAACCTAAAATAGTAATACAAAAAATTAAATATTAATTAATACATGTATTATATTCATCTAGCACTTGTATTACGGTGGCTTGAGGAAACCCACCATCTAAGATTCAGGGGCGCGCTGTGCCACTGGGTTACAGTTTGGATGAGCATGTATACATCTATTTCTTCCAAGCAAAGCATACAAGCTTCTAAGCTTCATAATTAGAAATTCATATTGATTTCATCATGTTAACATTGAGGTTATTATACAACACGAAGTGTATTGGAGTCGACTTCTATTATTTGGGCCCCACACGAATTAACTTACATTTTGTGGATTGAAAGAGTTCATAAGAATTTAAAAAAAAAAAATTTTTTGCGTCTGTCTATACCCTTCGTTATTCCTGTCTATCAATCTTTTGGGAATGACCAATTACCACTCTTTAGAGATACGTCAAGGTATTGCTCTACAAATTTTTTTTCGTTTACTTAACATCTTTAACAGTGAGATTCTGGCTCAAATAAATTTCCTTTTACCAGAATCTCACTCTCGACGACGTCATTACAACCTCATGTACAACTCGCCTGTGGGGAGAACTACGTACTTCCTAAATACGGTGGATATAAAATCAATCTATTTTTTATGTCATATAATGTATTTACAGGGTTTTTGCCATTTCATATACACTTCATAAACGGTACAATTGAATAAAATAAAATTCCAACAAAATGCAGGTTCTAGATGGGGGGTTGCTTAGAACATTGACCGAAGGGTGAATGAAGCCATGCTAGCGCTAGTGAATGACACGGATGTGTCGAAACCGGTAGCTAAATAATAAATTCACGTAACAAAAGTAGTGAATAAAACTTTTCAAACAAAATGCACAATTCATCCCTATTTTTTCACGATTTGTCAATAAATTCTTTATCGACTTACTGTTGCGATATCAAAACCTCACTAAACCATTTGTATTATTCCCCAGAAATATACTCAGTGGTAACAACGATAGTGTTTTTATCTAGTTTGAGTAATAATCACCCATCCACGTCAAGATTTTTTTTTACATATTTAATTCATCAATTCCATATCCAAGATTTGCAACCTTGTACAGATCGAGGGCTTCCTGGCGCGGACATGAATAATAAGTCGGGAACGTTTCACGAAGACATGGAACTGGAATGGGTCGTATTAGGATTCTAATTATTATACGAGAATGTATGAATGTGGATGGACCAAGGGGCGCGTGCCCGGATATGGCTGGTTGGTTTGCCAATATGTCTGCCTTTTCATGTGCGAAAATTTGTACTTCTATGTACATATTTTATTTTTTTACTTATACGAGTATATCATTTTTCTTTCTGTGATAGCGCTTTGTGTTTTTTTAAACGGTTTTTGCTTAGTGAAGATGACTGTACGTTTTATTATTTAACCCGCTCTAATATTTGGGTTCATTTGCTTTGGCATCTGAGTGTACTTGCCTGTTTTTTTTTGCTTTCAAATTAAATTTATCGCGGATTTCAGCAACGCCTTGTTAAAATTATTTTTGACACGCTAAATGAACGCAAATCATTTTTTTTTCTTTTTGGATTGCTTAATTTCTTTCGAGTTCAAGGCCGTTCCGATCATTATTCACCTTCAACGTCATTTTTCATGCATGTATTATGGATGTACCCGACAGACTTAAACCAGCGATTCCTGGACTTGTTTGGACTCAAGAATATAGATTGCGGATCGACTATATATCGATAAGATTGTGTTTTATTCCCGGTACCCTTTTTTTCACCTAAAATATTTAATAAAATACGCATATATTGAAGAATTACGTGTTATGACAATTACAATTGGCCATTAGTCGGCTGAATGACCAGTGATGACATGTGAACATACAAATAAAAAGACAAATTAAGGCGATGCATTGGGAAGTAATGCAAAATTATGTTTTTTTTGGTATGAAAATTTGATTTCCTAAAAATATCGTAGATGATTTAATTAAATGCTGCAAGTAAAACACACCTTGGTCTTTCGTTTAACTGGGCATTTTTTTTTTGAGTCTTTTTATAAGCCTAAAAAAAATAAAGTATAAAAATATAAAAAAGTGCAAAATCTTCTACTTACGTGTGACAAATTAAGTTTTTTTAAATATGCCGGAATTTTTTTTTTTATCTTTATGGTCGAACTTACGACTTAAAATATAACACGCATTGCGATGTGTTTTATGCGTAAATCGAAGCATGCGGCCGGTGTTAAGAAGGAATTTTATCATTTTCGCCACCTGTATTAAGGAGTGCTAGATATCGTTCAAATTTTTAGGAAGTATAAAAAGATAGATATTTAGATAATATAAAAAAAAAATAATTAAACATTTCCTTCTATGCGATGCTCTTTTAAACATAAAAATATCATTCAGGTATCTTTTAAACATGGTTAAACTTATATATCTATAGCAGAGGTGAATTTGTTTCCAGGTGTATGTAGGCGAGAAATGGGTGCATGTATTTGGTAGTTAGTCCCAGAATTATTGTTACAGAATAACATATTTTGCCGAGTTTGTCGACGAGGTACTTTGAAGTTGATTAGTTGGAGGAGTTCACAACAGTCTAATACGCAATAAATAAATTTAAATTAAAAGAAGTTAAGTTTGTTATTTTTCTTCTGTTATTATTTATTTGATATCAACGGTATAAACATACCATAAACAATAATTGCATGTCACAGTTAACTACAAGCATAAGAATATAGTACAAATAATGTTAAAAATGTAACTATTAAATGTGACATGTTTATGAAGGATATAAAAGTAAGAGATATGCTTACATATAATTTATATGACTTAGGCTAAATTAATATTGATTGAAAAGATATGATAGTATACCCTTCTTGTAGTACTTACCTACCGTGCAGTTAAATCGATCCGCCACATCTGCGTATCTGTTACTAACTTTCGTGTCATCTAGGTACAAGCGAGTGTTTGTAATGCTCAGTCCTGTATGTTGTTACATTTAAACAGGATTTTGGAACGACTAGCTCTCGTTGGTATATGAAATTGAATGAGGTTAATTAAAGCAGGGCTGTCTATACTACCATTTACAATTTTAAACATAAATATCAAGTCAGAAATAATTCTTCGATCCGAGAGATTTAGTAAATTTAGTTGTTTCATCAAGTAATTATAGTATACCCTTTCAATGGGAATACCGAGTTAATAATTAATATGTCTTAGGAATATACTCGTACGTAAAAATTTTTCTATTGAATCTGAATTTATTTTTAAATGGGGGGATCAGATCGAGGAGGATTATGTTATATGACCATTAATAATTAATGTACACTCTTCCATCCACAAGCAAATGCATCTAATGGAAGAGTAGTATGTAGTTCTATGATCAAAATCGTTAAAGTAATATCGATATAAAATGAATAATGGAATGCGTAATTTTTTTTTAAATTTAAACGCCCACAGGGCTTTTACATAAAAAAATACATTATTTTTAAACCACATGAAATAAATGAAAATGTAAAACATGCACAAAATTTAATTACACTTGAAATAGGAGAAAAAAAAACTACACTAAACCTAAAATACCCAGGAATATAAAGGAACAGAAATTTTTTTTTTTAACATTAATAACAAATAAGTAAACAATTTAAAAAGTTGTAGTTAACAATAATTTTTAAGCTAGGTAGAAATAATTCGTTCATACTTTTATTGAAATTTGCCAACTTTAGATTATTGTCATATTATTTGTATTTCGTAAGGTGGACGTATATTTTTGTATAGGTTATTTTTCTTCAAGTAAATGCTTAATGTAACGTATTATTATTGTACGCTCGGAGATGTGGGAAAAGATCAAACACATCTCGTTGTTTTATTGAATTCTCTTCTATGTTCGGTTTCTCATCAATCAATATATTCCTGGCAGCATTTATTTCTATATTCGCGATCAGTGGTTCTCCAAATGTTATGTTTTTTTTCAACCCGGTTCCAGTCGAGTTTCAACAAGCATTTTCAATTAATTAATCATTATGTGTTAAATTCGTAGAACTCGCAGTGGGGCATGTCGAGTGGGAGAGAAGGGATGAAGGTAGACTGAATGCTATAGAAATTACCATTAATTTATATTAAGTATTTTTAGTTAAGATAGGCGAATCTATCAAACGGATCGCCCGTTTTCTTTATTTTTTGTTTGTGAAAATATCGCATTATTTTACTCTGAACCAAGAAAACCTTTCGCCCGAGGAACTTTGCTCATTAATGCAATTTTTTTTTCGGGGGGTGGGTGGAATTTTTTGAAGTGTTGGAGTTGGGCATAGCACAAAAACAATTAAGTAACACTGCTGTAGATCTTCCATACTGGTAGAAATGAGCACCACAATGTTATAACAGGCAACATACTTTTAAATTGTTCGTCTTTTCGTCTTGGTCTACACCTTTCAATAAAATAAAACTAAGGGTAGCTACAGCCAACCATTTCCAGAACCGTGCTTGTATTAAATGCCATGTTATTTTACCGGAATTATCTGTGTCCACACGGTCGCCCCTCGCGCTGGGACGATGGAACAGGGATGGTAATATCCGCCCTAGACTACCTATTTCCCCATTTCACCCTCTTCCGGGACAGTATACCTTTTTATCCGTTTTATCCCCATTTTCCCGCAGGCTCTACTGTAGGCTCTAGTCTTACCTTTGAAAATAACCAATTCTGAAAGGAAACCTCCCAAATCTAATTATGCAAACGCGTCATTTTCAAGGGTGGATTTTATCAATTTCATATTTGATAGTATTATATTTTCTGTAGCGATGGGGTCATGACTTATTTTGTTAAGAGCGGGAGTCACGACGATATCAGCTCAATATTTTTGTACAACTCAATTGAACGACGGCTCATTTAAGGGCCGGCACATATTAAGCCCGGCCATATCTCCCACGACTCCCAGCTCATACCGTCGTATCGTGAGGTACATAACGTCCAGACGCTAGACTGTCAGGCGCCGTTCGCGCACTGTACATTACCCACGCACGTGTAAATGAGGTAATTATTCTTCTCTGGACAAGAATGTGTGAACCTTAGATAACAAATGCTTTAAGACGCATCATGGCGCCAAATATTATTTGCAGTTTCCACGGAAGTGGATATAATTTAACCTTGTGGAAATTAGACACGTATACGATGATTTTATATAATCAAATTAGAGCGAATGACCTTATTTAAAGATGCGTCATCGTAGAAATGCGTAAGAATACTGTTGAATATCTATTTCTTTAATCTTTTTAGATAAATAAACAATCTTTTTTAATTGGTTTTAAGGCTTGTAAAAAAGAATCACATTTCAATTGAGCTGTGTGACGAGTCCCAGTTGCTACCGATTTATTTTCCTCTTTTGGGTCTTCGATTTCATATTTCATTTTGAGAGTTGTTAATATTGTCTTCAGAGATTAAAAATATTTTTCAAATTTTAGTCAAAAACTAAATTTAAGCAGCATTTCAAACACGAGAATGGATTTCTCTAGTGTGTTGGGTAGTTTTACAAAAAAAAGGTGTACTTTTTGTAATCAACTTTTAAAATAAATATAAAAAAAATATTCGATGTTATGTCGACAATTCGCCCTCTGATTTTTTTTTTAAATTCGCCTGTTCCACCTGCGTACCATCCCGTTCCTGCAACATTGAACAGTAAGGGATGGTGCCAGGGTAAACTTTTTTTTCTATTTTTCTCTTAGAGTTACAATATATACTTGTTTTTCTTAGTCCTCACTAAGGGGTCCTGTGCTGAACAGGACTAGAGTTATTTATTTTAATGTTATATGATTAGGTGTGTCTTCTATGTCGTCGTTTTTAGTGTTGTTTTTAAGGTTGTTTCATTGACTTGTACTCACTAAACTTTTTTTTTATATCTGGGAGAAGGATTTTGTGGAGTTTTGTTACAAAATATATGTAGTTTCTTTGTCCGAAAGTGGTTTTATAACAAGGAATGTTTTTATGCCATTTTGATAAAAAATTGTAGTACATTTTTGGCGTATATTTGTAGTACATTTGGTACGTCCAAACTTTTGAAGATTTCTCGGGAAGGCATTCTTATGGATACTTTAACTGTGGTTTTTATGATTACTTTTTGAATTGTATTCAGATTATCCTGTTACACTGTGTATAGTACAAGCGTGTCGCATGTTTGATAACCGCTAATATGTTGTATTAATCACGTGACAGAACAGAATTACATCAAACATTCCCCATGGTAATTAAACCGATTGCCTTTAATTTGAGTTTTTCATTAGCGCCCTTTGAACGTTGCTGATTTGCGTTTCGGATTGGCGTTCCGATTAGTGGAAGTACCCGCCGGGCGGTGTAATAATAGTAATAATAATTGCCTGGTGCCAAAATCCGGCCCTCTGCTACCACCACCCCCTGATTAAACTACTGGCGTGAAAACAACCCCGCCAGAAACTATTCTAAAATCTGATGTGACAACTCGAAATTAAATATAATATAAGGTGTCATATAGTAGTACTAAGTAGAAAGGGTACGTTCATTTAATTATAAAATGTTCATTTATTCATTTAATGATAAATCCTCCAATTCCCCGTATCTGTGCACAATAACGACATTCTTTACAATACCCTTTCAAAATATCGAACCGAAGTAATACGTACGACCACAATGAATCGATAGCATCTCCTGTCCCGATCCTATCTTCCTCTTCCTCTCACTCTTTCTTATTTATTTTTGTTTGTTAATGTATTGTTAGCTTCATAAATAAAACATCTGTATTTATTTACCACTGTTAGCACAAGAAGCTTTGTTGGCTTACCTTTTGTTAATCTTCCCTTTTATATATATCTGTATTAAAAGCTGTTTGTTTCTTACAAATAAGTAAATTTATTCAAGTTTCTAACCTTTCCTCTTCCACTTATCTTCGTCATCGGTACACAGTTCATATTTGTCACATAAGAACAGTTCGTTTCTTTAGTTCCACAGCCCGGCTGTAGAATGATTTGCTGGCCTCTATATATCCTCCCATCTATAACATGGGTCTCTCCAAGACCCAGGTACACGTCTTCCTTTCCTCTAAAAGACCCTCCATACAGTATTCTCAAAGGAGACATAGGCCTGAGATGACTCTTTACCCTCCCATCTTCTTTCCAGCCTCATTCTTTAATCCCAAACATGGGAAAAGTTCCCGGATTTAGCCGGCGGTGTGTGACCCATCTCATTGGGAGTTCAATCAGAGATTAAAAGGGAGAGAAAACTCCCTCATCTATAAATCCTGTGTTTGTCTTTTCCATAATTTTATATATATTTTTCCTTAGATCTCAATTTCAAAATACCACTGCACCACAGAGATTAACGATTTAGCAACAAGATACTATTTGGCGATTCATTAAAGCGTGTGTGTCTAATTAATATGATATCGTAGGTTATGAAAAAATGTTTTATATACGAGAATCACAATTTTAATAATATCTTAGAACACGATATCACAGAAAAAATCTTTTGATTCTTGCATAATACTATTCCGTACAAATTTTGTGTTAACAAATCCCATAGTCGCTGCGCACCCGGCTTCAACAGATTCCCAAGGTTGGCACGCTTCCAAAATTTGTCGCTGAAGCGCCACGATTATGTTTTTTTGATTTAACTATTTCTCAGAACATAAAGTCCTAAAGGTTCGGAATGCATAACGCACGCATGGGATTGTTTTTACAACCCTTCTCGGTCAGTGTTAATACGGACGGTGGATTTTTAATAGAAGTATATCTTGTTATCTTATGAGAATTCACTGTACAAACGCACTTTAGAGAAAACCGCTACTGTGTTTGAGCGATGGTGGAGGACTTAGCTAGCAAAATATTGAAATTACGACGCCGTTGTCCAACGCATTGGCTGACTCGGCTTCTAACCGGTCCATGGTCCCATTGGCTCCGTTTAATTGAGACTCAATTAAGTTTCCCAGTGATTACAATAGTATTGTTGTCCTATTCCAAGTTGGACAATTTTCAACAAAATGCCCTCCTGTCTGAATAACTTCACGACACGTACAGTGGCAGGCACGCACAGAGGGGAGTATTCACATTACACCGTGCGTGAATGTGTTTATAGGTAATCATCTAATTTTGCTGTGCCTACCTATTTACATGTCTGCACTGCGCGGTGCTAGTAGATGTGAATGGAACTTTAGTTAGAAAATAACATAATGAATTCAAATTATGAATTTACCAAAATTGAATCGCTAACTAACATATAATTCTATATAATGACCGCCTACTGTCATGAATTATAATTCATTAATTTTCTGTTATTGTTATTGTCCCTTGAGAATTCAAACGACATTATTGTTTTATTCATTGTTATGTTTGGACTCGTGCCATCGTTTTTATAAAGTGTTCAATGACGGCATTATTTAGTTTGGCTTTCATTTTCAATGTCGCGATGGATTAATGTGTAATGCGAATAAGGTTGTGCTTGCCTGTTTGTACTTAAAGTCAAGGTTCAATGCTAATTTCACTGTCACGTCTACAGATGAGTTAATCAATCATTTGTTAAATTAATCCAGAATTCTTTCTCTCCGTTCCATCCATTCTTTATTTTGTCTTATTATCATCATTAGACATATGCAGATTCATTCGCTGTAGTGAATCAATTCAGTTTGATTCATCGAGTCTTCTAAATGTGTTCATTCCTTTAATTCATCAAAAAATTCTCATAATAATAAAATTATATAAATAAACATGAGGATTTTTTGCAAATTGCGCTAGTTTTGAAAATTTAAAAACTAAATAAACACGAAAATAACAATATTATTCATCCAGATAATAAATAATAAGAAAATTGTATGAACACCTCAGTGTAGTAAATAATGGTTTAGTTTTTAAATACAATATTACGAGCCAACAAAGATGCGTTCTACAGAGTGCTGATTACGTCGGAAATTTCCACTTAACTGGTAACACTGACGGCTTGGCCGCGCTGGGATTAAAACGAACAGAATCGCCACGGGCATTGAGGAATGAATTAGGAACCTTTGACTAGTGTCTCGCAGTGACTTGACCAACTTGCGTCCTGTGGATCTAGTGCGAACAGACTCGATATCGACGAACCAGAAACGTAGTGACTACGACGTCACAAGTGAATACGGAATACATTTCTTATTTCCTTGAGTTTGGGATTACGGATGATGGATTCTTGCACAATATCTCCGGTGACTTTTCAATGACGCCGTGGTGTCCGGGCTGTAATTAAGGTGCCGCGCCATAAAACATCGTGGTGTTGTGATGCCTAAGCTGAGGAATAAATAATTGTAATAATTCCGTGTTAAATAAAGAATCACATCGAGTATGTCACGAGATTGAATTTATTATTGGTTAGTTTAATTCATTCATTCAATTTCGCTCATGTCTAATCATTATAACACTTCATCCTCTTCAAATGTTCTCTACTGTTTCCGGTTCTTAACCATACTTCTCCTGTCCTTAGGCCTTTACGTCCTGCTCCATTCCTCTTTCATTCAGTTAGTTCACCTTTCCTCCTTCTCCTCTGCTTCCATTTCTCAGGGTCTTCGTCGTGATTTTCGATATCCTATCATCTGGAATTCTTTGATGGTCAGCCCATCGCATATTCCGATGATTTCGTGCTCAACAAATTATATCTCTTCGATCTAGCGGTGGTATTCCAAACATTTGGACCTCCACTTTCAATTGATATGTAGATCATTCATATATAACGTGTTATTCAGGAAATTTAAGCGGTACGAAATTGAGTCTATCATTTTGAATAACCCCTGCTGTACAAATCGTTCATTGCTTTTACTCTTGGTCACGGTCCAACTACAATCCGTTTACTTTGCGAATCTATCAGTAAATGGCCCACCGTCATTGTTCCAGCTTCTTGTTTACCAGTTTGCATCGGTCCGTCTATTTCTGTAGTGTTGGCAATGTCCCTAGCTTTATATCGGTCCTGCAGATCTATTTCTGCCTTGGCTTCTTTCAATGTTTCTATTACGGGGGGCGGTGTGACCGCTTTGGTCACCGATTCTCTTGGACATCTTCGGATTCGTCTTTGGATCGCTGTGACGTGGAGGCACTCACCACTACCGTTTAACGTCATCAGTGATGTTGTCATTATTGCGAGGGTATTTTCCACCTGTAGACCAGAGAGTATTGAGTCGTTTTGTGCTTACGTCTTCTTGTTGGATCAATGTTTCGAGCGGAACATCCGTTCACAGTTGACAAGAACGGTTCGTTTCGCCGACTCATTTTTGTGTAAATCGTCTCGTATGTGGAACGAGCTACCGGCATCTGTCTTTCCTTCTACATTTATTCCCGGCCTCTTCAAGGCCCGCATTAACAAATCCCTTCCTTCATCGTTGCCCAACCGGGTAGCGATATAGTTCCCCTGTATGTACTCTGTACATACAGGGGCTCTCTTGTAAGATATCACATAAAAAGGGACCTTCTCTCAAAAATAGCCCAAAACGTCACTTTGCAGGTTGCTAACTCAAGCTATACCACAAATGATTTATCTGTAAATTCTATTCGGTAGTTAAGAAAATGTATACATTTTTAAAAATATAAAAATTCACACTGTAATGTTCAAATTCTACGAAATACATCCCAAAATGTCTGAAAGTATGCTTGTTCAATTTAAATGTTAACAGTCTGAGGATTATTGTCTTTGGTCAATTTGATGAATTCGGTCTTCTGATTTTTTTCGGACAAAGCTTACGTCGGCATAATTTTGATAATTTGAAACTTTTTGAAAAGAACTGAAAAATGGCCCTATACATCACTTTGCAGGTTGCTAACTCAAGCAATGCCACAATGGATTCTATAAAGGTACTTAGGAAAACGTATAAGGTTGCAAAATGCAACAAACGGTAATGTTTCAATTCTATAATCTGTTTCAATACATCCAAAAATTTCTGAAAATAGGCCCAGTTTGAAAACCAGTGAAAGCAAGTTTGAATGTTTTACCTAATATTCATTATGTATTTCATATAGAATTGAAAAGATTACAGTTTTTTTTTGCAACCTTATACATTTTACTAATTACCCGCATAGAATTTACAGATAAATCATTCACAGTATTTCTTGATTAGTTTGTGTTTTTGGGTGCTGACCGTCAACTGGCAGATTTCTCACAATGAAACTGATTATCTGCTCACTTTTGTAATATTTTTGTTTTAATTTTATAAATTTAAATACGGAATCGTAAAGAAAAAAACTCCTTAAATAAGGGCGTTAGGTTGACCACATACTGATAACCCGGATAAGTGATTCGTAAAAATTTCTTATAGGGTATATCAGGGGATGAGTAATCTGAAAGTATGTTACCTGTCGTATGCGGTGCTGATTGCTAACAGTATGGAAGATCTACTATCCCTCGTATCTATGAATAATGAGCTAATGATGAATGTAAGTAAGTCTAAAGTAATGTTGTTTGAAAGAAAGAGTACGAAAACAGTCTGCAATGAGTTTGTGTATTTAGGAAGTATGTTTACTAGAGATGGAAAGACTGATAGGGATATTGAAAGAAGGGTAAATGCAGGAAACTGAATGCGGTTTGCGCTAACAAAAAGTTGTCGAAAGAAGCGAAGCTTGTAGTCCACAATGATGTATGGCAGTGAGGCATGGAACTTGCAGAGGAAGGATGAAAGTAGACTGAATGCAGTGGAAATGAGATCTCTGGGGTGGTAAAACCACGTATGATCGTGTGAAAATGTTGAGATTCGTAAACAATGTTAGCGTAATGAGTAAGATTAAGAAAGGGACGCTTATATGGTTTGGGCATGTAGAGCGAATAAACGAAGAAAGTAGTGTAAGGAGAATATAACGATCAAGTGAATTAAATACTTTAGCAGGTCCATGCCATTAGTCGGAATAGCATAAGAGAATGTATGATTAAGAATGAAGCAAGAAGTGTAGGCCACGATCGAGTTGTTTGAGCGGTCCGTCCTCTCTGTTTACTCCTACGGAGAAACAGCGTGATGGTTAGTCAGTTAGTGGGAGATTCTTTTTTTTAACAGTTTACCCAGTTATTAATACATCACCGGGTCATCTCGGTCTATACTTCTTTCATCTGAATCGTTATTGTCCAGTCTCGTTGTAAATGTCCGCGGTGTTAGCATTTTTACTACCACGCTTCTTTCCTCATAGTATTCTTTGATGCGGAATTCGTTTCTGTTCCGTGTTTACTATTTAGAATTGCCAACATAATAAAAGTTAATTATAAACACCGTGTTTGATGCGCGGGTTACTAAACCAATACCTAAAAGTTAGCCCTAGAAAAAAAACGATAAAAAATAATGAATTGTTTATTTACGCCCATTACAGGCTTTTACATGGTATAAATAACATTGAAAAAGTACATATGTATTATAATAATAATAGTTGGATGATTTGTATAGCGCCGTTTTTGTGAAAAATCACCTCAAGGGCGCTGTACAAATATTGCTTAACTAATTATGTACAAACAGATACAGAAAAACATACTTACCTGGCAGGTCGCTTCAGATGAACACAGTTTTAAAAAAATATATTTATAGAGATGATATTTTTACATGGTTATTTGTTTCTCCTTTTCTATTGATGTTACGTTTATTAGATGATTGGTGGCACAAGAAGAGGTGGTATTTATTGAATTATTGGTATTAATTTTTAGAACTGGAAAGTATTCATAAAATGAATTTTAGGACTCGAAAATATCTATAAAATTACCTTAAAAAGCGTAAGAAGCTTTTAATAAATATTAACGTTTTATTTTATTTATTTTACACTTTGGTTATTTACAGTGTTGCGGACTGTGAACGCATTTGCGCACCGATGCGTGAATTTTTAATTTAATTTTATTATTTTATTTTATTTTATTTTATTTTATTTTATTTTATTTTATTTTATTTTATTTTATTTTATTTTATTTTATTTTATTTTATTTTATTTTATTATTTTTATTATTTTATTTTTTATTTATTTAATGACTTTAGGTAAGTACTAACCGGCTAGCCTAGCTAAGCAATTTACAGGTGAATTTCTTCAATTTATGGATACGATTTTCTGAAAAGATGTGCTTTAAGTTTAGTTCTGAATTCTGTCGAGTCTTTGATAATTCTTAAGTCATGCGGCAGTTCATTCCAGGCTTTAGGTCCTGACACTCCGAAAGCACGATCACCGAACTTAGTATTAGGTGTGCGCTTTGGTTCCTTCAACCTGCCGATAGCTGATGACGCTGCTGACCTAAGGGTGGATTGCCGCGAGTTGGTATTTTCGGGAATACACAGTTCTGATAAGTAAGCCGGAGCCATTCCGTTGAGTGACTTAAATACCATCCGACAGATTTTGAACTGGATTCTTTCAGGACATTTGAGCCAGTGGAGATTTTTGAGATGCTCTGAAATGTGAGAATATTTAGATACGCCGGTGATAAGTCTTGCTGCAGCGTTGAATACTGATTGCAATTTGTTAATTTGGTATTTGGGGAGACTCGCATTATAATAGATAACACAAAAAGAAACAACATAATTCGACGCTTTTGTCCAGAGTTAAATAGTTTCAAATAACCTACCTCTACTCGATATAAAAAACTGTACTAATGCATGCTTATACTGCAACATTGATGTGCCAAATATATGTTAACAACATCGATTTGTTCCTCAGATGTTGAGCCCGCCGCATATGTGAATAATATTGCGACGCTGAAGTTCAATTGTCACAATAAAATGGTAGGTACTTTCTTGTCCTACCAGAAGAATGGTGTGAATTGAGAGGAACGGCTGCGGCCACCTTTAACAATTATTTGGGGCCTAACGGCGATTTAAAAAAAAGTTTTACCCCATCTACTTTAAAAATATAATGAATCAAAAAATTGCAAATTAAAAAAAAATATATTAAAATAAGCATTACGGTGGTCTTTAAATTAAATTAAAAACGACCAATTTACATTGGAACACAAATTTGCCATATATAATTTAAAATATCGACCCAAAAAAACGTACCTTTTCAAAATGTTTTATTTTTGTATTTTTATTTTTATTTTTATGTTTTTATTTACGTAATCATATTTACATAACAAATACGATAATTTTTTTTAATATGCAATACCCACGAATAATTTCCTAAATTGCCTCTAAAATTATGAAAATTGTTTTTTTTTTCGTGGCATATACTTCATAATTTAAAACAAAAATAAATAAAATACCTCTCATCCTTACTAGTATTTACTAAACCTTTAATTTAAAAAATATATATCATTCGATTTGGATGGGTATTTTGGCCTCAAACCCAAAATTATGTTTTGTATGAAACAGGCACCGCAACCCTTCCTCTTAATCGCGGAAATTCTTCTAATCGCCCATGGTTGATTTCTCCAGTCAAACGACCGTTCTTCCCATATCTATTGAGCAACTGTTGAGCCGCTACACTGCTAAAATGTACAATTAGGCGCTTCGCTTCCCAACTCAACTGTCGCTCAAATTTACGACTAAGTTATGGGATCGAGTCAACTGGATTAATAAGCTCCGCTCAACTTAGGACCAGTTATAAAGAGTGTCAATAGAGTGAAGAAATGTAAGCGAAATATCAAACGTCATTCGGTTCGCGAATTATTTAACATCCTCCTAATATTGAAAGATTTATATAACCGTTTTCGAATGTCAAAAACATGTTTTTATGTGTGTTTTAAATAAAATTGAAGAGTACCCAACGTATTTTACGCTATAAGCTACGTTTTTTCGCGGATGAGAAACGTTAAATGTACGAAACTAATGTAATTTCGTGACACTGGCAAAAGTCTAGCTAACGACTTGTTTTTCAAGATATTTCTTAACACATATTAAATGTCGGTTAATGTATTACAATATTTAAAACAAATGATGTGTATTCATAATAAGTACAATATTGACGTGTTTATGCTCATTTAAGGTTTTTACTTTGATGTCATTGTATTGTCTATGAATGTGGGCGGGCGTTCTAAAGATTATCAACGATAAAAAAAAAATCTTGGAAACAGGCGAACAGCGTTGCTCAACAAAACACTTGACTGATCCAACACTTCAGATTTATCAATTGAACGTTGGAAAGAACCTCCGTGACTGAGCTACAATTTGGCTCAATTGCACAAACTAACAAGACCGTTGGTAGCTGAGTTAACACCACAATTATTACAAAAATGTGCTATAGCAATCCGCTGTTATTATTATGTGTCTATAACATTCAGGTGTACTTAATTTGTTTAAAATTTCAATTATGCATTCAAATGTTAAACCTTGGATTTCTCCTCACGTACAAGTGACCCTTGAAATTATTTTGTCCAGTTACTAATGGATTGTTTTTCTTTATTTCCAGGTAAGAATCAGACGATATTGGCAAGCAGGCGGTGCTTTCGTCATCCCATATCGTCAACCAAACACAACTGCGTGACCCTAATTATGGGTTGGTTAACCACATCGCGTCGTCGTCACGGTAGGTCGGAGACAACTCGAACAATTGAGAAGTGAAAATGTACGAATCTGACACTGCTGTCAGACTGGTGTCCTTATCTTAATAAATAATTGAATAATTAAATGACTAAACCATACAAATATCGTTAGAAAACTAAACTCATTAGGGTGGCACGTTTAACGAGCCACCCCGAAGGGTCGGTCAGGGTGGACGGCCCGGAAAACACGCCGCGTCCGACTTTCTTTGAATAGGTTTTTAACGTGTTTAAAAGTCTTTAATTTAACGATTAAATTGCCAAGGCGAGGTTCTAATGTTAGTTTATGAATATCCAAAGACAATATTTGGCTTAATTTCATTTCCAGGCAATGGCATGATAGTTATAATAATAGTAATTGGATAATTTCTACAGGTAAATGGAGAGTTTCTTTACGAAATGCAAACTTTCTAAATACAATCATGTAGTTTTGGCGTGACCAAAATTTTACTAATTATTTTCTCTACAATTTAAAATGAACATTTTTTGTTAATAAAAAATAATAGATGGTATGAATCTAATTTAAATATTAGTATGAGAGATATATATTGCAGTAGCAATAGGTAGCCCGCTCACTGGGTACAGAATCTCCACATTTATGCACCTCTAACCACAGTTGACACAGGAAGGGGGAGAAATGTTCCCTTCACTGTACACACAAATGTTTACAATATGATATATATAGGAGAGGTGCAAGAAAGGTAAGGGAATATGAGGCGATGGAGATTTACAGCTTATTTGGAGTAAAAAATGTAGATATCGTATTGGCCTCCGGTGACATTTTCTTTCAATTACATTTAAAAAAAAAGTATATTTCTTCAATATGTCGGCACTGGTTATAAATTTAGGCTAGCTCACTGAACGTCCGCCTTCTGCACCATTCCTTAATGTCCAGTGTTGCGGGAATAGGGACGGTGCCGTACCACGTTGTACAATCGTCGGTTAAAGACTATCGGGTACTTCCTGTATAGAAATTCATCTCGATTGCAATAATAACCACGATAGTTGATACTAATTAAGATTTTGTATCCTTGCAACTTTGTATAACAGACTGCATCCATTTACTTTACACAAGAACAGTAACAATGATAAACAGATACATTTGAACATTAAAATTAATTAGAATGACAAAAATTAAGAGACATATTTCACCTTCAAGGATTATGTTTAAGATATCAAGAGGTAAACAGTACCGTCAGCAATAAAATAAATTTCAAACAATAAAAACAATATTAGAAAAGCAGGGAACTCTCTCCCGACAACCACGCTATATATACCATAAATTTAGTATTCATTGTACCAGTCTGGGGATGCCCGTGATAGGGTGAAACCGCTCCGGTCGAAAATAAATAAGTGGAAAAAATTTAAAAAGTTTTTTAATCAAAAAAAATAAATCATTTTAATATGGAATTCCACCATGAATTGAGTTTCAAAATTAAAAATAATCAAGAGATATGTTATTTCGCAGCACCATACGCCATGCCGTGCTCTGCTGAGCCAACACGTCTGTTCTGCCATGTGGTATGCATAGTTGTTTTGTACAAAGAACTTGTAGCACTCGGGAGGTATGGATTTTTTTATCAAATTATGTATGAATTTGTACGCTGTTACTGCAAGGGCCCCACTCCTTCTAGACTGGAGACTTTGGTAGCGCGTCTCAGAGAGCAAGTCTTCGTGATGCATAAATTGCGGGCACTCACCATTTATTCTCACATCTAAAATACCTGAGTTTTTTTTGTATTTGTTCCAATATTTCAATATATTTTTTTCTGGTATGGGGTCCATACAGCAGAAGCGTACTTTAGCTTGAACCTTTTAATTAATAACAGGTATGCAATCCCATACAAGGCTAAAAAATATATATATATATATATATATATTTAAAATAATACAAATATAGAATGCGTCATGTCTAATGCGTCTGTTCATAGTTCCCTTTGATTATTTCTGAGAAATAGTTATTTGTTAATGAGCGCCATTCGTTAGTCGTCCAACCTGTAGGATTTTTATTTATTTGTCTCTTTGTCCCTAGCTTTGTACAGGATCGCGGCACTGTCCTTTGTTTCACCATAATTTATCCTGGTCTGTGACCCGGAAAGCCGACCCAGTTCCCTGTTTTTTTGTTCGACTCGCGTCACGTGTGCATCGGGGGACAATAATGACGGGCTGTACTTTAATGTTGTATTCGCCGCCTTCCGGGTTCTGAATATGCCGTGCGGTACTGAATGCGCTGATCGATTCATTGGCCCGGATACGCAATGGGCTAATGGCCCGGCCTAATGCGAGGCGCGCATGGGCGTGTGTCATGTTTTGTTTGTATGATACGTTGTTTAAAACGTTAAAGATGGTGACACCGATCTATTATTTATACGAGTATATCAATATTCCTTACTACCACTACTTCTTTTTTGGGAGTGCTTTGTGGAAGGTCTTCTTAAGGAGTGAAATTTGTTTTTTATTTGAATGCCGCAAAAGAGTCTCAACTGCCAGAGTCTTAGGGTTAGGATATTTTATTATTTTTTTTTGTGTTTAATTCGTAGAACTCCATTTAATTTTTTTTTAATTTAATGTAAATCAAATGTAATAATGTTATTATTAAGTTCTGAAGTAATATTTGTACAGCGCCCCTGAGGTGATTTTTCACAAAAGCGGCGCTATAGAAATGGTCCGATTATTATTATTATTATTATTATTCTGCAAGTATTTTTAGTTAACATTAATTACTAGGAAAATCATATATTCACCGCTTCTCAGTGTGTTCACATTATCAAAACAATATAACATATTCAAATAAATCAATTAAGAAAACATTATCAGTTAAATACGAAGAAACAAAACCTCACAGAATTCCGAATTTTAATTGTTTTCTAACTAAATCGGGTTTACCGATAATAAATCATTATTATTTTTAAAAAACCCGTCCAAATTAGAGTGAGGTGGGAGTAAATAAAATCATATAAATAAGTCGTCACAATGTGGATTAACCGCAGCTGAAGGGGGTAGGGAGAGAGAGTGAGATAAGATGCGAATGGACGTTCACAAAATATATTTATTGCCTATCAATATCGTCTTGTAATTCTAGGCCGTCATTAACATTTGTCGTTTTTTTGTAAACCTTAAAATCATCAGGAAAAAAGAGGAATTTAGATTTTTTGAACATCAGCCTATATCATTGATGTACAAAAGACACAATAGAGGTCTGAGAGGTGATCCTTGTGGAATTCATGGTGGTATATTTTAAAGCGTGAACAGAAACGTTTTTCTCTAATTGGTTGACTACTGTTTGTGACCTGATTTGATCTCAGAAGTTCCCTATTAATCCCGATTTTTAACAGCTTCTACTTGCAGTTCGATCATTTTTTAAAATATAGAATTAAGGAATCAATTAGCTGTACGCGTCTGATCACATCAGCTTATATGTCAGTATTATGCGTATGGCAGAAAGCCAAACATCGTAAACCACGTCCAATAGATCGCAGAGATACCTAATGCTCGTACAGCCAGGACCAGGACCAATCTCGTGTATTCGATAGCAATGAGCGGCTTTCATAGTCAATTATTGTCAATTCGCGTAATTTGCGGCTTCTAGGTCATTGCTTCGCTCGAATTACACGACGATTCCGCTTCTGCGAATTTAGGATTCAATTAAATGTGCGAACACAGTAGGCCGTTTGAGAGGTTACTTCGCTTGAATGACAGCATTGGTGTGGAGCGAATACTAGCACCGTAGCGGCAACCTAATTTCAGTATAACCAGTAGGCATTATCGAATTGTAAGAAAACCCTTTAATAACCCATATTTGTAAAAGCATTTACTTTGTGGCTTGCAGTAATAATCGACTGTTGTTTCGAATAAAACGACGATATCATAAAACGATAACATCAAAATAGTTGTGTTTTTTTATTTATTTATTATCACTTTTCTTTTTCTTTCATATCATCTTTAACCTTCTTGGCAAATCTGTAAACTCCTTGGCTCAGGATTGGTAAATAAACCCACAGTTCACGTGCTCGAAATCTGGTGTGGAAAAATTAAAAATATATGCACACACAATGACATTACGTACTTTTTGACACGTTATTGTCAACAACATTAACAAAGAAGTTGCATCACAACACGTACCCTTACTTATACGGTAAATTCTTCATTCAAACATTGTTTTTGTATGACAAAGACGGACATTCAAAAGATATGTCTGTTGAACGCGGTGGATTTGCGTGCGTACGTCGATTCGTAATTGAAATTTGCGTCGAATATCACGCGTGTGAATGAGATGACACTACGCCTATACGCTTACACTACGATAGGACTTACTGCTAGAAGGTTGTCTTTCTTATACCCATGTGTTGCGACGTTCGCTATCTCACTTTCTCTAATAACGTTTACAGTTTTTGGGAAACGGTGGAATAATATTTATTTAAGTGTTTGGAATGTCATTGATTGTTTCCCGATTACAGTTATTAAGTAATTAGCGTATATTTACGAATGAAATGTCACTGGTGTTGAAACGAGTGTTTCATTACACGGGAGTGCATTTTGGCACTTATTTGTGCAATTTGGTTAGAGACAGTAGACAACCTCACCCGACGCGTGTCAGTTTAATAAAGTACGGCAATCACCGTATCTTTTGCTTGCCACTTTGTGAGCTCTACAACTTCTCTATTATTTGTAATGTCACTGTATATTCTTATATAATGTAGGTATAACGATATGTTTCATTTTTAAAAATTAATTACTGCACAATTCTGACATTGAAGATAATGTAAGAAATAAATATTTAAAAAAAATGTATATTATAGAATATTTTCTTAGTCCTCCTCACTGGGAGATCCTGTGCTGAGGCGAACTAGGTTTTGGATAATGGGTTTTCAGTGACTTACATATTTCAACTTCAAGGTTTGTGTAGAGTATATTTTCAGTAACTTCTTTAACGATGTTTTTAAAATACTAGTCGGTTCTTTTTCTGAAGTTTTGCTAGAATCAATGTAATCATTAATTGATTTAATTTGTTTGATACTGGGTGGGAGTTTGTTGTATAACTTTACAGCTAAAAATTACCTTTAATTTTACAGCTGTTCTTGTAGAACTACAAGAGTGGTTACATTTTAATAAATACTTTTTATTTTCATTATAATACAGTTAGAAGACTCTTAAAATTTGGTGATCATCGATCATTCTTAAATGGTTATTTATTTATTATATTATATACGTCCTATGCGGGCTTTTACATATTTAGTTAATTACAATAGTCACACACAGATAAAATATATAGCCTTCATGAAATACAACTAAACATTTCATTTGTCTCACGAACAGATACAGGAATAACATAGTGTATGGTATGTACCATTACAAATAATTCGCTACAAAGGCGAATATTCAAAACATACCTCACATTCACCAATACTTATACTCTAGACACATATATGTATTAATAATTGTTGAGGATGTATGCAATAATCTTCTGTATTTATATTCCGAGGAGTTGAACATATCTACTATGTCTTAATATGTATTACCTTCTGCGTGAAGTTTAGGTACAAGAGAATTTTTGAATGACCCAGTCTTGAAATTATTGTTACAATTGAATAAAATTTCGGATCGACTAGTTCTAGTTTGCAATATCATTATCTCGATTACGCCGCCTAGGATCTGAAGATACTCGGAAAAAAAAACTGATTTAAAATTTTCAAGTACACCTAAACGTGAACAGTTTATTTCACACTTTACTAGAGTACCTATTGTAGTTATTTCATTAGTATTAAAATGTCGAAGGCTAAATTCTTTTGTCACGTATTTCAAAAATATATGATTGCCTCTGTCATTTCCACGTCTTTATTCCGAACGTAATCTCTGAAAAATCACTCCGTTTGAGTTTTTTTTATTTCCAGCGTTTCTGCTACACGTGGCAATTATTTCCTTTTTGTCCTTATTTCTCTCGCTACGATAAATTAATCATTCGTATTGATAAGAGTTCGTGTGTAAAAAAATAATTTGACTGAATAATAGGTAATTGAAGGACAGGCGATCGCTCTGACACTCGACGACTTGGCTCGCGTTTGATTACTAAAAAAAATAAATAGGTTACCTTTAAATTGAAAAAAATTGTGGCAAAATATGTTTTTATTGTGAATTTTCATCAATGGATTGGGTATGCCTGATGGTAAAAATGCTTTGTTTTCTCAATTCTTCAAAATTTTAAAGTTCTTATATATCTACAATCCTAAAACACATCTACTCCTGTTGATCTCCTGCTGTCTTCCTTGTTGATTACACCGAAGCAGCGGTGGTTCGTGGTATTTTTAGCTCATTCATTAAGAAATTCAAGGGAAGATTTTATATTTCTTCAAAATTAGCGACCGGCAATGTGACCGACAGGGCCATCTCGGTGACACTCATCAAACTTCCGAGTTCACTTGTCTTTAAATATTTCTTCTTAGCGATGTGTACAAACGTTGGCATGGTTCGGCCTAGGTTATTTAATTTCACCGTCATGGTGATTGCTTTGGTTTGTTGTTTTTTTGTATGAAGTATTTGTTTGGGATCGTGAGCCCATATGTGCTGAATCCATTCAGCACAGCACGTTGCTCTTCGATTGAAGTATTCGATGGCGTGAATTTTAAGGACGGAATTTTAACGGCGCTTTGTTTTTTAATATTCCTATATTATAATGCATATTAGTCTTATTTTCTCATATTGTTTTTGTGTTTAATTCGTAGAACTCCATTTATTTATTTTTTTATTTAATGTAAATCAAATTTAATAATGTTTTCATTAAGTTCTGCGAGTATTTTTAGTTTTTATTATTAGAAAAAAAAACTTATATTTTTAATGGGAGTTCACTTCACTATCGCTCTTTAGAGAAACCGCCACTGTATCTAAGGATATGGTTTACTTAAGTCCCCCAACACTCCTTCGTCCTCCGTGTTTTTTTCTTTTTATAGGGAAGCCTTTTTGATTGTCTCTGATCTATCTTCCATCCTTGCTACATCCGACTCGAAAGACCAATTTTTGCACCGAGAAGTCCCCGGATCAGCCCAAGGTACTAAGTCTTGGACTTTATGGATGAATTGAGCTGGGTCGAGAAGTTGACGCAGATGGATTATTGTTACTTGGTAGATTAAAACATTTATTGTTAACGCTGATTATATTTATGATTAAGTAAAAGACACTTTTTTTAAACTCTGATTATATTTTTTGATTAATAATACAATGGTTTAGCAAGGCTTGAATATTTCTACATCTAGTAAATGGAGGCTGTAGGCCAGGGCAATTAGTGATCTGCGATCGTAATTATTCTGTTATTTTCAATTTTTTAATAAACAATAAACAATACTAATAATCCAATAAAATGATCTTTCCATTGGCACTGAACAATATTTCTTGGTTGTATAACAATATCAACATCTCTGTCAGAGCCCAGTTAAAGTCCTCGTGTTGTTCGTATGTTACTGTTGCCTTAGAGGTTTTAAAAGGTCTTGATCCCTGTGCAAAGAATCCCATTTCCAGTGTTTGCTTAATTTTAATCTTCTCAGAGCTCTGCCAGAGTTAATTAGTTACACCGAGTACTAGATACTACTTAACTCTAACACTATGTTCGTTTGTAGAACTTGGGGATTTTGACTTGATTTAAAACATTAGATACACAGTAATTACAAGTTTTAATTTCTTCTTAAATTTTATAAAACTCTTAATTGCAAATAATGTATGTAAATTAAAAAAAAAATACAACATGTCCTCTGGAAATATTCTACTATGTTTATATTTTGTATGCGCCTTATTGTTGCATTTCTGGTATCACGTACTTTTAGTCTTCTATTTTGTAATAACTGTCGTATACAACAACACAGACATTATCTATATTACATTCTTGGGGTACTTCTATTTCTATTACTTTTATTTATTAGCGTATCTTAATATAAGTGTATATTCATAGGTATTTTAAAATTATAAAATAATTTGCAAAATGACTGCCTCAACACAGGCTAGCCAGGTGCCTAGTGAGGCGGGTTATGCGAAACTTCAACTATAACTGTTATTATATTATTTTCTATTTTACTTTATAAACCACTGTACATTTACATTATTATATTATACATGTCTTTTAGTTATAGTTCAATTTAATTACAATAAAGATATTATTATTATTACTATTATTATTATTATTATTATTATTATTATTATTATTATTATTATTATTTATTCGCTACTGTCGCTAGATGGCGCTGTTCCCCAACTCAAACACGAGAAAGCTTTCTCTATCGAGTTGGGCACTATTTGTTAAATAAATTTATACTTTTTGTACTTAGCTATTAAAATATATATATGTATTATTAAATATTTTATATGCATTTATATTAAATTTAAAAAAAAGATAAATGCAGTTCATTTGCATTTCAACAGGGGACTACAAACACAACATTTGGACAAAAAAGCTTCTTATACTATGGTACTAAACTCTACATCAAAAACCCACTCTCTTTTAAAAATTACAAAAATCACAGCAATAATAAATTTAAAAATCAAATAAAACACTGAATACCTTACATAGCGAGACCTGAAATGGAAAATATGTTTACACCAAATACAAACTAACGCCGAAATCACTCAACTGCACTTAAAACACCTCACCTTACAATTTTAATGTAATTTTATTTTATATTTTGTAAATTATTTAAATGGTTTCTTCTGTGTTGTTCAATTTTTTTTCTTCTTGATCAAAGAATATGACGTTATGTCTCAGCTTTTTTATCGCCTGTTATTTAACGTCTTTCACAAGTCTATGGTTCACGGTGGGGATGTAGTGTTATAAAAACCTACCGGTCTAGAAAACAAACAAAAAAACCATCAAGATGTTCTGACTGCTGCATGAAAACAGATTTTCTACTATGGTTAAGATATTTATTTACCCTGGAGACGGTTTATAAATATCGTTGCGACAGTTTGAAATATATCAGTCCGTAGTGATGTGAAATCGGCCAGGACGATCACAGATGTATTATATTATATTTATACCAAATATAACAGATATTTTTATTTACCCTGGAGACGGTTTATAAATATCGTTGCGACAGTTTGAAATATATCAGTCCGTAGTGATGTGAAATCGGCCAGAACGATCACAGATGTATTATATTATATTTATACCAAATATAACAGATATTTTTTTCTGTAAAAACATAACGTTTATCGTTTTGCGTAATAATATTATTATTTCGAATTAATAAATAATCCATTTCCGACGCACGTCCCTCTCCCCCTTAAAATCAAATTGTTTTTTTTTTCTTTTTTTTTTTTTTTTAATAACTAAAGGCTCGTCTATTCTATTTTCAACAGTATTCCAAGAAACGAAGGAAGCGCAGGAATGATAATAATTATTACTTTTCTCGTAAAACGCGTGTACGTTCTCATTGTTTGTTTGTTCGTTTGTTTTCCAACAGACATAAATTATGTTGAATGGCATGGGTGGTATTGGTGGTATTATCTCCACCCAGTGAAGCCTGACGAATAATCATGAGTCTATGCTTTATTGCCCCCATTAATCTTTATTTCCGATCACAATGCCTCTATAAATCTTAATATAAAATTGGGCAGGCCAATCGTTATTCAAATCTCTCAATCTGTTATATGTATATCTATATGGCTACTTCAGAAACTTCTTCTTAATTTTTCGTTGTAAATACGACAACAAAAAATCCTGATAATGTGGACCTCCGGTGCATTTAATTTTTTTAATAATATTGAGGTTGAGACATGTGATTTTCACCTTTGAGTGATTTAGTGCAAATATTCGTGTTAAATAAGAAGGGTTTACTTTAAGATGCAGCTGAATTTATTAATTACGATTGTACAATTGTGTGTATATACAGCTTATTAAGGGAACGGCTTCGGTGCCTGTTTTCAAAGCAGATCGGTTAAAACTTTTTTTTAAATCACCTTTAGCCACTAAATAATTGTTAAAGATGCCTCTAAAATCGCCAAAAATCAATTCCTTTAATGGCCGATATTTCATAAGGTAAAACAAAAATAAATAATATACTTCTCATCCGTATTAGATATTTACTAAACCTTTAATTAACAAAAATAGATCATTGCGTTTGGATGGGTATTTTGGCCTCCAATCCAAAATTCAGTTTTGTATGAAATAGGCACCGCTGTCGTTCCCCTTAATAGTTTGAAACGCTGGGAGAAGGCGGTTTTTGCCTGGGACCGTGACTCCGGAGGAATGCCTGGAGCCACAAACTGTCAGATGTTAGCTTTGCTCTTGGTGTTGCCAACGCTAGGTTCATAAATCTTAATTGTGACGGTGCCTGGCTACAACGTTCTAACAGTATATATATTTTAAAAAATCTAAACTTAATTTTCAAAGTTTCAATTTGCATAATATTGCAGTTGCTACTTTAACTTTATTTATTTATTCACGCCTAGCAGGCTTTTACATGCTGATACATTTATCACATCGTTATAAAAAGGAGTATAATAATATAGTACATACAATAATAATTAGAGTCTAAAAGAAGTAAGCAAGTACAATATAAGTATGTAGTTACAGCGTAATGAATAACAGTTTTACTTGTGGGTACATTATAACTGCAGGTTGTACAAAGGAGTATAACAAGTGGTTTAGTGCATAATATACTAACATAAGTATAAAAGAAGTAAGAAGGTAGAGATTATGTAAGTAGCTAGTTGCATTGCAATAGGTGGGTAATATATATATATATTACATTTTTTAGAGGTTAGTGATAAAAGATAAACTGGTATTTGTTTTAAATATTAATTTTTTTATTGTTCTAATTTAGGCTGGAGAACAAATTTTATAAATGTCCTAAAAAGATATAAAATGAAGATTTAATTCGTAATATTAGAACTCATTTTTCGTATCTATAGCGTCGCAGCCGGTGTTTCGCAAGACGTTTACTGGTGTGTCGCTGCGAATTACTTGTAAATAATATTATATTCTATAATATGCAATAGTGTAAGTTTTAAAAATACATTTTGTACGAGTCGCATCGGATCCAGGAGTGGTACAATCGTATCGTGTCGTATCCACTTTACCGTTGTGTTGTTCGTTTCAGTAATGTTCATTTTGACATTTACACATCATTATAACATACGTGACTAAAGCAGAATTCTTCGACTCGAGTGTCTTTATGACAGTTCTTTGTCCCGATTATTACGCTTTCAATGCAAAAACAACCGTGCAAGTTCATTGATCCTAATTTCATTTTTAATTCAATTTTCTAACCAAAAATGAAAAAAAAACGGGTGTTCCGCATGGCTCGCTAATGATCCCCCTTTTGTTATATTTATATTACATAAGAAAAAAATAACGTTTTTGTTGTTATGTATATAAAAAAATACTAGATTTATAAAAGTTATACATATTTAAGCATTAGAGATGTAACATACTTCACCTCTATTCAATTTCATTCCTCCTTTTGTACAATCTCTTGTTTTTTTATGTATATACACTAGATGCAAGTTCTCGCCTACAAAATTTACGGTTGTCTATTAATTATTTCTTATTAATCTCTTGTACACTCTTTCGTTTATCATAATGCGTCTTCGCTTCCTAGGTGTATTGCTCTATGACCAAACGTTGGCTGTGTGTAGTTTTTCAAGTTCGAATATGAATTGTGCATTGAATTAAGTGCACACCATTCATGAAGTGAAAACAAGTATTTTTGCAAATAGATGCAATCTTCAATTGACGTGATTTTTTTTATACAGCTTGAGGTCATCGGCAAATAGGAGATATTTCGAACATTTAATTCTTAGAACTATGTCTTTTTTGTTTGTTTAGTTTAATGTAAATCAATTTTAATAATGTTATTAAGTTCTGCGAGTATTTTTAGTTTTTATTATTGTGACAGCTGTTTCGGCGTTTAAGGCCATTTTCCAACATAAGGACAGTTTGAAAATGGCCTTTACCGAAACGCTGTCTAATAAAAACAAAGCCTACGTACCAATATTAAATTTGATTTACGTTAAATTTAATGGAATTCTACGAAATAAACACAAAAACAATTAATAGAACTATGTCGTTAGGGCGATGCATTACGAAATAATCGTCAAATCATGTGTTTTTAGTTTGTAAATTTTATGGCCTCGATATATCATAGATGATTTATTTAATTACTGCATGTAGAACACACCCCCGACCTCTCATTTAACCGGTTTTTTTTTGGTAAATCTTCAAAAAATGTTTTAAAGTGCCAAATCTCCTATTTACGAACCCATTTTCCGATATTTTCATATTGTGCATTGTGGCAAATTAAGTTTTTTAGAGTGTGACAAAAACGTTTTAATATTTATGCTTGAGCTTTACAAAATAAAATAAAACGCGCTTTTTGGTGATGTTTTTTTTTTTTTTTAGTAAATCGAAACATGCTGCCGGTGTTAAGCGGAAAGTTAGCTTTTTCGCCACCTGCATAAGGAGTGCGTGATTTCGTTCGAATTTCACGAAGTCGATCCCCTCGGTAAAGATTAAAAACAGCAAGGGTCCATGATGAGTTATTGTTATGGTATTGTTACTACACCTTTAAAGGATTGACATCTTTTGACGTTTTGACATCTATTGTAATTGAATTGAAGTAATTTTTTGAAGTCCGCCAAAAAGTGATAAAGGAACATCGGAATTAGTAAAAGCATTTAAAGTAGAGTTCTAGTACAACATGAAAGTAGTGACATCTGTTGAAATTTGAACAATCAATACAATTGTCATTCCAATGCGGTATTGGCAAGCCTCTTTGGTTTGTCGCGTGGCAGACCGGTTTTAAAAGAACCAACCTACGTAATATAGCGTGCTTCCTACGTATTATGGAGTGGACGAATTATTTTGGTCGGTCGTGACGTCACCTGACTTGCGTGCTGATCCCAGTGATCAGCAAACCTTGGACTATTTGCGATGGGAATTCATCAAAGTCCACTGTCGATATGTTTATTTCCATTTTGTCGGCACTATGTCTCTTCAAGTCGTGCGAGTAATTTAGGATTCCATACTAAATCGAACGACTTGCAAAAATGTGATTTTACCGGCTGGCTTCATCCGTGATTTGTATGTTGGTATCAAGTAGATCTAATACATGTACATTTTTATTGGAGTAACTTATTGAAGCTTGTAAACCTCTTTTTCTGCGATGCGACAGTAATAACAGTTACGTTCTTATTTTCTATGTCGGGAGTAGTATCTGTCAGTACCCAATAAAAATCCACCAATAGGAACACAGCGCAGGCTCCAACCTCGGCCGCAGGACCCCCAGCACCGACCCCCTCCGTCTCCGCCCAAATTCCATCTTATACCCTCCATTACCTTAGTGAGCGGGTTTAAATACAATATTGCTATCAGCAAGTGCCGCTAGCACACAAAACACAGTTTAATTCTTTGAAATAAAATAATAAAAGCCCTACAGTAGCAATAGGCAGCCCGCTCACTGGGTAGAGATAATTATCTCCACATTTATGGACCTCTAACCACAGTTGACACAGGAAGAGGGACTAATGTTCCCTGCCACTGTACAAAAAAAATTACAATACGATATATCTTATTTATTGTCTTTTTGCATACGTCCAATGTTATTATATAGTCAAGATCATTTCTGCTTAGCCGCAAATTACGTACGGTATTCTAGTAATTCATATAATATGTAGGTATTCGTTTTCTTAATCGAAGGTAATTCATCTGATTGAAGGTGCAATTGCCAATCATAGAATTATGCAGGCGGGAGGAGGTGGGATACGAATTGAAACAGTTACTCCACGGTGAAGACAATCGTGGCCGTATTTGGTGATGTCACTTTTAATGCTGATGATGAATTCTTTCATTTTGTTGTTCGTTTCACATCCACTGAAGAGATTAACCGATAGAAGTGTGCTGTAAACGTGTCCGTGTTCCCGGAGTATCCTCAATTTTCCCTTACTCCTGTTGAAATTGATTAACTAACTAACCATCACGCCGTTTCCCCGCAGGGGTGGGAAGAGAGAACGTACCACCAAACAACTCGATCTTGGCATAGAATTCTTGCTTCATTCACATTCATACACTCTCTTCTATTATTTCGACTCGAATATTTGATTCACTTGAGCGTTCTATGTCTTCCTCGGGCGTCCCCGGCTTCTTCTTCCATTCTCATTCGCGGCATGTATTCTCCTTATACTCCTCTCTTCGTTCATTGGCTCTACATGTCCAAACCATCTAAGCTTCCCTTTCTTAATCTTACTCATTATCCTTACATCAGCCTTGCATTCTTTACGAATCTAAACATTTTTCACACGATCGTACATTTTTTTACTACACATTCGCATTCACATTTTTAGGCTACCGAAAAAGAACAAAGCCCGCTTAATAGTATATTTTATAAAGGGATGAAATCCTATAATGCTCTGCCGGTCCCAATCAAATTCGCACCAATTAATAGATTTAAAATAGATTGAAAAAATCCTTTAATTTTTAAATTACCATTATCTATATGTAATAGTATAAAGTAAGTTATGATTAGTTATTTTGTAAACTTAAATAAAATAAATAAAACAAAACAAAAACTAATGTTTGACTTGCATTCGTTTCATCCGGAGCCCCCTTCCAGTGCATTAGCATGGCTCGCGTGCCGCGCCGTCCTTTGTTTACAAGTCGCGGTGAATAATGAATAAGTAATTCGAATAATCTACATAATAATAGTATTATTACTTCTAGTCTAAACTAAACTTGTGAGCGATGTTATTTTTTCCATCTGAACGAAGGACTACAAATCGGTGCCATTAGTAAACAAATGCTCCTAAACCAAACGGAATATACATTATTATTATATTTTTACGATTTCTAAAAATTCTATGTTAATTTTTCCTCGAAATCTTTACCTGCTGTGCTCAGTTTTTCCGCTTTTATTCGTAATAGACAGTAAAACTATTTGGGGGATCGACAAAATATGGAAAACAGATATTAAATTTAATTAAAGGAATGTAATTTTCCTTCCGTTTTATGTACCTACATAACCTTTCTAGCCTAGCTTTTCTAGCAGAGAGAACGGACTGCCAAACAATTCGATCTTCGCATACACTTCTTGCTTCATTCACATTCATACATCGTCTCATACATTCTCTTCTGTTATTCCGACTTCTGACATGGCCCGACTCAAGTATTTGATTCACTTGATCGTGCAATTTATCTAAGTTCTTGTATTATTATTTACAAGCATTCAAATGTCTCTTTTAAAATAATAATTATTCTAATTGGATGAATTGTGTAGCACCGTTTTTGGGAAAAATCATCTCAAGGGCACTGTACAAACACGTATTTTTTTCCATTGTTCTATCTTATCACTAACTATAGACAATCTATTATTGTTACTTATGGCTAACAAACTGCATTCATCAGTTCATCGATATGTACCATAATACCAAACTATATGGTACAATGCATTCGACCAATGGGCGTGATGTCACGTTAAAATATACATGCTATTAATTTTATGTACAAGCATTTAATATTATATAGGACCATACTTACCTGGCAGGTTACTTGAGATATAGTGTATATTAACGAAATCTATATACGGTTATAATAAATATTTTGGAATTTCTAAGGCGAATGTGTGGTAAAACCATGTATGATCGTGTGAAAAATGTTGCGGTTCGTAAATAATGCAATACTGGTGTAAGCGTAATGAATAAGATTATGAAACAGATGCTTAGATTCTGGCATGTAGTGCGAATGAACGAAGAAAGGGGTGTAAGGATAATATATGACGCGAATTTGAATGGAATAGGAAGCTGAGGACGCCTGAGGAAGACATGGGACCATCAAGTTATTCAAATACTTGAGTCAGGTCATGTCTTTTTTTTTTTTACGGATTCTTTCGTATTCCTCTACCTAGCTGGGGCTTATACAAATACCCCTCATGTTTTCTAGCTAACTAGTACTGCGGCACTTTGGCCTTATTACTATCACCATCTGATGGTTTTATTTAATTGACTGAGTTTATTATTATTACATTTCATGACTTTTTAGGGGTCAGGTCATGTCAGAATTACGAAGATAATATATGGGACGAGGCATGAACGTAAATGAAGGAAGTGTGTGCTAAGACCGAGTTGTTTGGCGGTCCGTCCTGTCTGCCTACCCCTGCGGAGAATCAGTGTAATACTTAGTTAGTTATAAAAAAAATTATGTTATTTAAAAAAAACGTTCTGATGGGCAGTTGTCAGTTTTGCCTAAGGCTTTATCTGTAAAAAAAGTTTAGTTATTTTGTATGGGATTTTTAATTTCTTTCTTTAACCGTTAGAGTGCGGCCCCGCGCTATCGCGCTGTAAGCTTTAGTTACGTAACTTGAGACGCAGCGCTATAGCGCTGCAATTTTCAGTGGGCTTTTTGTCGTACTCGGGAGATCACGTGTTCAATTTGAGCATGGTATATGAGTATTGCGGTTGGCGCGTGTCTTGCTACCTGTATTTATTGTTTATTGTTTAAATAAATACACCCTAAAGTGAATCGATATTTTTCACCATGTCGGAAGTTAGTTCTATTGCGGATGATCGTAATGTATCAAATGACAGCGGTACTACGGTCGATGAGATCTTTGTTCCCATAAATGAAGACAGTGACGACGGAAGTGACATTATAGTACATCGCAATAAAAGATTGCGAATAGAAAGTGAATCTTCGGATACGTTTTCAAAAACACAATTGTGATGCAAAATAATCTTATGTTTTTGGAGTTTTTATATTTTTATATGTGTAGTTTTTTTTTTTAATTAGAACTATAATATTCGTGTAAATTTCATTCTTTACTTGTATAATTTCAAAAATTCATTAAAATTGATTGATATTTGTCCAAGTTGTTGCATTTTTATTAAATACTATACTTTTTTATTATTTAAAAACACAGAATATCTGTAGAAATTTAAATATATACTTGCAAAATAAGCATAGCTCTAAAACGGTTAAGCACTCTTTTAAATAAATACAGTTAAAAAATAACCAAATAGTGGTAACACTGTTGTAATTATTATTTCATTTATTCGCTACCGAGAGACGAGACACCATCTCATCTGTGTGGATTCCTAAGTTGTACAGTACTCTCCGAGTCTTCTTTATTGCAGTCTCTTCGCGTAGTCTCCTCTAATTAAAGTTGTAATTCCACGGCGGTAGTTTCGAGTATACATGGGCCAAATTGAATGAATGAATTCATTATCGTGACACTTGATCTGATTCTCAATATAGCACGGAATTAATTAATTATTCCTTAGCTTATGCCTTGCAACCCTACGATCTTTTAACCACAATTCGGCCTGGATACTATGGGCGTCATCGCAAAGTCGCCGGAGATATTGTGCAATTTGCAGGACCCCATCTAACGTATAGAATCCTACTCTGCAATCCATTAAAATCTGTACGTCATCGTTCAAACAGCTTCTAGTCAGTCAGTCAGTAATTCCGAGTAACGCGTATTTGCTATAAATATTTTTCGTATTCAATCGTGACGTCATAGTTACTACGTCGCTGGTTCGTCAATATGGAGTCTATCCGTACTAGGTTCGCAGGGCTCAAGTTATTCTAGTCACTGCGAGACACTAGTCAGAAGTTCCTAATTCATTCCTCAATGCCCGCGGCAATTCCGTTCGTGTTAGCCCCAGCGCGGCCATACTGTCACTTTCACTAGTCGTGCGGTTTACTTTCTGAAATAATCAGTACTCGGTAGGGTGCATCTATGTTGTTATACTTGGTCAATGGTAGGGTGTCATGATAATGACATAAAATATTAAATAGTGATTTCGTCCTTTATCGAGTGTTGCCCACTTTTAGTTGGTTTTTGTTTGGCTCCTAATATTGTCTTTAACACGTAATACCCGGAGGTTCAAAATAAAACACATTCGGCGATGGTGGGTCCAGATTGACCCGGCTGAAATGATGAAAATAAAAGGCTTTTTTATGCATTTTTCGTTCATATCCTTACTTTTATATGATATTATGTAATTCCTCATAAACTCATAACATATCACTTGTGTTTCTTGTATAAAGATAGATATTTTAGAAATTAGTATTCCGTAAATGTGGCGGTTCTTCGATATGCAGCAGCGCGGGGATAACGCGCGAGAGCTAAACAACAACTAAATCGGTAGCGTCTGGAGACAACCGCTGCCGACGGTCAGCGGAATGAGGAGAGCAGTGCGGGAGGGGGTAAAGGACTCGCCCCAGGAAGTCAGTGGAAGCGAACATTTTTTATTATTTTTGATTGTATATTTATTAACATTTTCGGGAAATCGATGGTGTGCATTTACGAGTATATCATGTATGATTTAAAATACCAGAAATAAAATCACTTATTTAATTCTTCCTTGTGGCTGTACCTCTAATAGAAAGATGTGTAAAAAGAAAATAAATTAAATTTATAGCCATATTATATGATGATTGCTTATGCAAATATTAGAAAATATTATATAATGGCGTTCTTATTTGAGTATTTAATTTTCCACACATTTATTTGTCAGAATTAAAAACATTGAATGACATACATTTTAGTTAAAAAATACTAAAACTTTTATTTTTCAACAAAACAAATTTAAATGAACAATTTTCATTAAAAATTAAAGGAATCCGGAATTTGACAAGTTGATCTGCAACGGATTCACTCAGATTTCCTACACTAACTGCATTATCACTTCCATTTTCACTTTCAGATATTTCCTCTAGTAATATGTCTTCCGGATCACTTTCAAATTCTGGATCCAATGCTTCGAATTCCAAGTCGCCATCATCACTGATCTCACTGTTAAGTAGCTTTTCAATCTCATTATCAGCTAAATAATGTTGCCTTGCCATTGCGTTAGTATGGTAAGAAATAAAAAAAAAATTAAAACAAAGTTATAAAAAATATAATCACCATACTAGAAATGTGCCCGAATGGTTGACAACATCTGCGTGTTAAGGACTGCGAGGGACAAAGACGGAAAGATAGAGCGAGAGATATACTGTTTCGTCGGCTGCTCAAATTCAAATGAGAAGAGATAGAGTTTTTGCGTGTTTTATAAACAATTATTCTAATAACTTATTTAAAACGTGTCCGATTTTAATCATTTTTGAGTCGAGATGTGGGTAAATATTTGATAAAAGAATAGACAAGAGGAAATTAGCCTAAACAAAATATTTGCGGCAAAATCTTTTATTTAAAAAACACTGGGTCAAATCAGACCCATCACCGGAGTCGAGGTGTTAAAAACGAAACCTTAGTTAACTACATTGAAGTATATACACATTTTTCGTATTATTTATTATCGGATTGAGTAAGATTGTTATTTTCTTTATATATTTTATATTTAAAATGTTATTTCCAACACTAGTTCAATTCGCAATGTAAAAAGATCTGCCGTTTATTTATTATGTATATATTTTTTTATGAATTTAAGGAATGAATTCAAATCATAAATTCACAAAACTAGGTGAATCAGACTAAAACCATTCACTACTGCGAATGAATCGGCCCATATCTAGTTTCGAGTCTCTTTGAACAGATTTGGTTCCTGGCGCAGATGCTCAGACGTTCGTGGAAGTTGTTTGTTTTGAAATACAATAAATCGTTATCAAATAACACACTGTATGTATTACACGCGCTAGAACTAATGTTGTGAAGGGTTTGCATTAACGGTCAGCACCCAAAAATACGCACTTTGCAGGTTGCTAACTTAAGAAATACCACGAATGATTTATCTGTAAATTCTATACCGGTAAGTAGGAAAATGTATAAGGTTTCGAAAAACAATAATCATCAAACTGTAATTACGTACTGTAATATTTGAAATACGTACTGGAATTTTTAGGTTAAACGTTCAAAATTGATTTTCAAACTCCACATTTTTTCATACATTTTGGGATGTATTTCATAGAATTTAAATAATGTACAAAATGCAACTTTTTTAAAGACAAACATTCGCAGGAAACGAATAACCTGAAAATATTTTTATTCCTCCTGCTGCCATAATGATATAGTAGGTAAATGTTGATTCTGCAGTGATGTAGGAATTATCTAACAGGATTAAACCCGCGGCGTCAGAAAGCGACGAAATTCACCACTCTGCTAATAATAATAATTTGATGATTTGTATATCGCCGTTTATGTGAAAAATTACCTCAAGGACGCTGTACAAATATTACTTCCTATTCTCTATCTAATTATGTAAAAACAGATACAGAAAAACGTACTTACCTACAGCTGGCAGGTCGCTTCAGGTGAACACAGTTTTATTAGAAAATTTAAGCTTAGAGATGATATGATTTTTACAGTTGCCATTTTATCCTCCTTTTCTATTGGTGTTACATTTATTAGAAGATTGGTGGCACAAGAAGAGTTGTGTTATAATTTTTAGGACTGGAGAACTTTATGAAATGTCCTTAAAAAGCGTAAGAAGTTTTTAGTAGATATTAACAATTTTTTTTACACATTTAGTTATTTAAAGTGTTGCGGGCTGTGAACCCATTTGCGCACAGGTGCGTGATTTTTTTAAACTTATTCAATAAGTGACTTTAGGTAAGCACTTACCGGCTAGCCTAGCTAAGCAATTTACTTGTGCTACTATCCGGTCTAATGTCCCCTTCATCCATATACATTAGAATATAATTTCCTAACAGAATATGCTGCGTTAGCTAACTGCATTGTTAATTGGATTAGACGGCAATTCTCCACTATTCCTGTAATGTTATATTGCATCGCCTTGCAGGGATTTCAAAGGATTCGCCCGACTTGTAATATTACACCGCGTTATATCTAGTCCATTGTAATACTATCCCCTCATTGCATACAGTCAGCGCTCATATCATGAACTTAATCTGCCCAGGCCTGTGAGCAGAGGCGTTCCTACCCCTACTCAGCTGGCATAAAAAAAATATAGTATTAAATTTTTTTTAAATGCTACATGAAGTAAGCTAGCGCAACAAGTAGGGAACAATTTTTTCAATTAATTACATTAATGTAACATTATTTGTGACAGTGTCAAAAATAGAATGTACACAATATCAAAATTTTATAGAATGTTAATGTGAATAAACCATCTATCATCTATCTTGAAGTACCCGGCGTTATGAATGGTTTGAAATAAAGCTTTGAGGTTGCGATGTGTTTCCCCCACCCCTACAGCTACCCCAACCTCTCCCCTTCCCCCTACCCCTACCCTTACCTCTCCCCCCTACCCCTACCCTTACCACTCCCCCTACCTCTATCCCTACCCCTATCCCTACCCCTACTCCTAACTCTTTCGCTACTCTTATCCCTACCCTACCATACCCTTAAACCTTCTTCCGAACAACCCGAATCATTTTACAAAAAACCGAACCCAAATCGGTCCAGTAGTTTTTTTTAGCTATAGACTAAAAAACTACTGAACCGCTATAACCGATTCGAACATTGCCCTTATACATATCTATATATATATAGATTGAAAGAAATCAATCTGTACTTTAAAAAATACGCGCGAAATATGTTTCAGCTATGAATCGCAGCGCCGCGCGCGTCCCACTAATCGCCCTACTATAACGCGTCAAAAGCAGGAACTAAGTATGCAAAACGTCATATCCAAATGTTGACGGTATTCTACACAAAAAAAATGTACATGTGTGCGCAATGCGTATTCGAGAGAATACTCGTTTGCGTTAGTGACGCAAAAGACAGTGCAAATTACGAATGTAACAAACAGTGCCATGTGTTGGTACCTTCATTGATTAGTACCACTTTAATAAGCAAATTATTATTATATTATAGTGGCTTTCAATAAAATATTAAAATCTTGTAATTTGCTTGTAATGTGCAAAAATGAAGCGGTTATTTGGATATTTGATGTGGCAGGTAATCCCAACAACATCGGCTGAAGCCAGCAGCGCAGCCATTCTTAGCAAAAAATTAGGGCGGTCGTTGCAAGTTTTTTTAAATATCAATTAATTCATTGTTTTTCCTATTTTTTTCCGTGACTGCCACTTTACGCGTCTGCACTACGCGGTGCTGGTAGATGTGAATCGAACTTAAATTAACACACCTATGAATCGGCACACTTTTATAAAGAGAAAAAAGTCAATAAAAGTACGAAAAAAATGTCCCGAAGCGCTTTGGTAATCAGTGCAGTGTTGTCGTAGCTCAGCGATAGTCGGCACGATTCCATGCCATATCTCTCTTTGACAAAATATTACAATACATAAGAATTTTAGTCTTAAAAATTATAATATTGAATCGTAATTTCTGTGAAAGATTAAAAAGTATTGATTTTGAAAAATAATGTTTGTACTAAAAAAAACATAAGAATAAATATATAAGAAACATTGATTTAATCCTAATTTTCACGGAATAAATATATTTCATTTTAAATTAAAACGATTACTTTGTTTACGTAACTTTAATTGTTTATATACTTTTAGCCGACCGGGATTCGCCACCACCTTCTGATACCACCTTCAGGGCAGTATACTACTGTCGGCTATAAGCACCATATGATTCGCCACCACCTTCTGATACCACCTTCAGGGCAGTATACTACTGTCGGCTATAAGCACCATATATAAAAAATAAAAGTAATATAATCAACGTTATTGTTTTATTTTCCAATTATAATGTGAAAATAGAAAATACTATTTTTTTTTTAAATTAGATACACCGTAGAACTAAGATCTCCTTAACGAATGTGTGCTAAAACCATGTATGATCGTATGAAAAAATCTTAAAGAATGCAAGTCTGATGTAAGCGTAATGAGCAAGATTAAGAAAGGGACGCTTAAATGTTAAAATGGTTCGGGTATGTACAGTGAATGAACGAAGAAAGGAGTGTAAGGAGAATATATGACGCGAATGTGAATGGAAGAAAAAGCCGAGGACGTCCGAGGATTGAATCAAATACTTGAGTCAGGCCATGTCAGAAGTCAGAATAACAAGAGAATATTTGAATGTGAACGAAGCAAGAAGTGTGTGCCAAGATCGAGTTGTACGGCGGTCCGTCCTCTCTCCCTATCCCTGCGTGGAAACGTCGTGATGGTTAGTTAGTTAGATACACTGTTTAAACATAAAAAATTGTCTCAGTGGAAAGCAGTCTCGGCGGCGTGTTCTGATTTTTAAACGAAATTACATCTTCCTCGCCGTTACGTTATAGTTTTTACTCCTCCCATCTGACGCAATATAGAATTACATCTGCTCACTTCTTGTGTTACCCTGGGAACGGAAAACGTGTGAAAAAACCCTTCTGCCGCCTCTGCAGTCTACACTCACGTCGAGTCTTTTCAGTAAGGTATTTTCCTACATTCCAATGCGTCGCTTACACGTAGCCAGTCGTGGTAACTAAATCACTGTCCTGAGAAAAGTGACATGCGCCGTCCGCGTGTGCTATTTAAGTAAACGGTTGTATTTGTTGTAATGTTTTATTGTGTGCGTTTCAATATCCCCCACCTAACTACAAGGATTCGCGTGCATCGTACTTAACCGAAAAAAGTATAAAACATCCTAATCCGGTCAACTAAATTGCTATTTATTTATTAATTCGACATAATGATATTTTAAAGACTTCTTCTTCTTCTTTGTATGGCAGAGGAGAGTTGGTGGAGGTCATAGTGGATGCTGGGGTTTTCAGCCAGCCGACGGCATCGGGAGTCACGGTTCAGCACAGACGTGCCATAAGGAACCTGATGAAGGAGACATTCTTCTACGATATGTTCTGTTGTTCGAATACTCGTATGTCCACATTCACAAAGTTCGGACTCCTTTAGTACCCATTTATGCATCATATACGCACAACGGCTGTGACTGCACCGGATGCGGTTTAATGAGGTCAACGTTTAATTTAATTTAACAATTTAATTTAACAATTTAATTTAAATTAAATTTGTTTAAATTGAAAAATATTTATGACATATTTATAAAATTTACATAGGCTAGCATTTTCCATTATCAAATCAGAAATATGACCCTTCTCTGACCGTTCTACGTCTGTTTTACAAAACTTCAATTAAGTTTATTTTTTGAAAAACGTACCCAGAAAAAACTGGAATTATTTAATTACTCGGCGTTGCCCGGGGAATGCTTTGGGAAAGTTTTAAGGTTGTGATGTGTTACTCCTATCCCTACCCCGTACTTTTCCCTTTATTTCGAACGTCAAGTGTGCAAAATTTCATCAAAAAGTACCAAAATTCTATTTTAAGGGGTGGAAAATGGGGGAGGGGATTGTGTTCTTGATATCTCATCTAGACAGTGACCTTCCTTTTGTTTTGAAGGTCAAGTGTCCAAAATTTCATCAAAGTCTGAATAAAACTGTAGATTTGTATACAAAACAAACACGTCGCCCGCACGGGACATTTTTCTTTATATAATAGAAGATAGCTGAAGTACCCGGCTTTGCCCGGGGTCATGTTCGCTATGGAGTAAAATTTTGATGATGTATTAACCCTACCCCCACCCCTACTCAATAATTTTCCTCTTATTTTGAACGTGTGAGCAAAATTTCATTAGGATATCCTAATATTCTGCTTTAAGGGGTGGGAAAGGGGGATGGGGGTGGTTTTCGAAATCTCATGCAGACAGTGACCTTGTTCTTGTTTCGAAGGTCAAATCTGCAAAATTTGATCAATCTCAGAATAAAACTGTAGATTTGTATACAAAATCAAACAAACACCGTCCGCCCAGAACATTCTTGTCTACATCCCAAAAACCAAGACCGCACGGAGCGCAGACAAAGCAGAGTAACGCAAACCCAACCCTGCACCCTCACTTCGGGAGTTCAAACTCTCTCGCCGATAGTGTAGTGCAGGCATTAGAAAATAACACGTTTAATGTTTCTTTTTTTGTTTGTTTATTCAAGTCATACAAGACGCATGAGTAAGAACCCAAATATCCCGTGTTTAATTCGTGCTTTATGATGGGATCTGTTTTAAATCACACGCCCCATGCAACTTTCGATTCATAAACACGGTGTTCGTCGAATCGTAAAAATAACTTAACTACAATATATTTTTTAGAAAAATCTACGCAGCGAATGTTACCCGGAACAGGGGACTTTTCCGCAATTACAGAAGTGTGGTAATCTGTACCGATTCGAAATAAAACAGAAGTCGCCATTTTTACATTTTCATCAGAAGTAAGGAATAAAATAGCTTACTTCATGCACACGGACACGCCCATAACACACTTCTTTCCTAAAGCAAGTTAAATCGGTCGTAAACAACACATTTTGACTAACTAACTAACCTTCACCCAGTTTTCCGTAGGGGTAGGCAGAAAGGACGGACCGCCAAACAACTCGATATTGGCATACACTTCTCGCTTCTTTCACATTCGTACATTCTCTTCTGTTATTTCGACTTCTGACATGGGCCGACTCAAGTATTTGATTAACTCGATCGTGCCATGTCTTCCTCGGGCGTCCCCGGCTTCTTCCATTCACATTCGCGTCATATGTTATATCTTCTTACACTCCTCACTTCGTTCATTCGCTCTACATGCCCAAACCATCGAAGCGCCCCCTTCTTACAATAATGACGCCACTATATAATTGGACATCTTTCGAAGAGATTATTATGTTTATTAAATTAAAAAAAATAATAGAACTTGGAGAGAAGCTTCCAAACGGCAGCTTTGCATGACTACTCTTTTTTTGTTATAATAAAAAATGATTGTAATATCTAGGCCTTATAATAAGAGTAATAAATAAAAGCGCCAACTGTGAGCGTGTGTCACGTTCCGTTTATCCTTAATCATATTTCCTACTATATTGTTGACAATGCGGCTGATTAATAAATGTCATCAATCTTTTATTTTATTTTTATGGTTAAATTGCGTGATTTGGTTTGCCAATTTGGGAGGCGGATATAGGTACCGCAGCCCCGGCAACCATTTATTGAATAACCAACACCTCTTCCATAGGTCTCCACAAGTGGTTCTCTACGGCAGGTGACTTAGCAGGGATGTAAGAGTTCATGGGGTGAGGTTTATCCAGGTCGGCGAATGCGTCTGCTCACTAACCGCGTGGTAGGCCAGATCCGGAGAGGCCGGTTGAGGGAAACACCTTGATTTCTATTGTATAAATATCTACCTATTTTAGAAGCAAAGCTTTCCTCATCAGGATAATCAATATACTAAAATTTATTTTGTTCAGTATTAGAGTTAAGGAACATCTAAGGTGCTTAAATTACAATAATTATTCTGAATTTGCCAATCCTGTTTTGGAAACCAATCGTTCTATTGAGACAACTTATTCATATGATTCTATTTACCCCTGTCCAATTTTAATTTTATGGTTCCTTAAATGATTTATTAACCGTATAACCGATTTATGTAGAAAAAATAATGAAATATTTTTTTGAACAATTAGAAATTAATAAATGAACGCATGATCCTATTATAACATTAATTAACATAGTAAGGAAAATTATATATTCACCGCTTCTCAGTATGTTCACATTATCAGACCAATATAACATATTTAAATAAATCAATTAAGAAAACATTACCGGTTAAATACGAGGAAACACATTATAAATGAGAAAATCTCACAGAATTCGGAATATTAATTGTTTTCTAACTAAATCGGTTTTACCGATAACAAATCGTTATTTTTTAAAAACCCGTCCAAATTAGAATGGGGTGAGAGTGAATAAAAAGTAAAAATACAGAACTTTATAATAACATTAGTAAATTTGATTTGGGAGTGATGTTTTGGAGGGGGGTGGGCAAAGGAAACGTGGTAACCATGTTTCCTATTAACTTTGACTCCTCCCACCGCCCACCCCCCTTCAAATCACCACTCCCACTACCCTCACCTAATGGTGACTAATTTGTTCCTGTACTTGTTTAATTTAAGTTAGTTTTAAGAACGCTAGTGAATGACACAGTTGTGTCGAAACCGGTAGCGAATTTAATAAATCAAAAATAGCAAAAGTAAATAGTAAATAAAACTTCCAAACAAAATGATTTATTAATTAATAAAAACGAAAATACCTGCAGAACTTAATAAAATATTATTTAATTCGATTTACATTTAATTTCCCAAAAAAACCTTTATTTGCGCATTTTACATTTTTCTTACAAAATTCTACACTTTCATTAATCGTACATCAGGCTGTTTTCCTTGTATCACATATCTTATCGAGTTATCGCTGCACATAAGTCTGCTTTCCTCGGATCTGATTATCGAGCTAGTACTGTGCAAGGCCTGGCCACTGGTTACTGGTTACCGGTTACTGGTTACTGGTTACCGGTTACTGGTTACCGGTTACCGGTTACCGGCTAGGTGATGTAAGCCGTAAGAATAGGGAGCTATTTCCGTGGCCACCTTCAGAATTCATCAAATTGATGAGGCCGCCTGGCCCCGCGTCATTAGTCCGTGCCTCTTTCTTTCCTCGGCCCCTCCTAATCTGCTCTCTGCCCTTCTGCGGGTCAAAGCCACGGCCTTAGTTCTATTTACGGATACTTTTCATTTGTAAATACATACTAAATGTGTTGTGTACACTGTACATTACATCGATACTACTCAAACATGATAAAGTGTACTAACCCATCTGCTCCCAAATTATTTTATATTTATATATGAATATCATATTTTGTAAAATGAAATCCTCAGCACTGGAAATCCCAATGACGATATCATTATATTTTAACTTGTTATAAAAAAAGATAATAAAACATTACTAACGCAGGGGTCGGCAGAAAAGACGGACCGCCATACAACTTAACGAAGTTAATAATCAACGTCCCATTTCGGTCATCTCAAATCTTGCAAAGATTTTTGAAAACCTTGTAAAAAAATTTTTTAACCAATTTGGAAAATGTAATAGTATAATTCACGAAAATCAATTCGGATTTATGGAAAGTAGAAGAACACAGGATGCAATTGCAAAATTAACTAGCCTTATTCACAAATTAGATAAATCATTAAAATGCCTTGGAGTTTTTATAGATCTCAAAAAAGCGTTTGATAGCATATCTCATGACAACCTTATAATTAAATTAAGCAACATTAGAATAAATGGTAACAGCTCTGGAATGGATAAAAAGCTATCTTTTCAAACGTCCTCAAGTGGTAAAAATAAACGATGTACCTAGTCAGCCAAAAACAAGTAATTTTGGAATACCTCAAGGTACAGTACTGGGACCTCTACCCTTTCTCATCTATGTAAATGACATATTCATGCAAAAGCTTTGGAATTTTATTAACAAGCTAGCAAATACTGATATTAATATATAGATAGATCTCCTCTCCCAACACTGAAAAAACAAAATTTATTCCTTTCTCTATAAATAAATTTAAATCAAAATCAGGTATAAAAATTATAATACACCAAAGTAAATGCAACAGAACCGATTGTAATCAAGCACGTTCTATACTTAGTCTAACTTACAAAATTAAATCTCATTTCTACGGCATTCGGTTTACTTCCACCCTGAAAACGGCTGATCGGTGCTTCGGATTGATCATTCGGCTATTTTTGCATAATGAATATGTACATATTTTATAATTGCATCTAGATTTATTATTATTTTTCCTATATAAAACAGATATTCTCCAAAGTGCACTTTATATTTATGGTTTATTGCAGTACCTTTTTTAAAAAACCTCTTTTTGGCTGAATAAACAAGTAACATAAATAAAATAAAAGGATTATATTAATTTTTTTAAATATCGTGTTTATATATTAAATATGTAAACAGCATTGCGTCTCAGAGGGTTGGTTGGTACCTATGCGTGAAAGCAGCCTATCGAGATTTCCTATTTCTGGTCTACGGAATTATTTATGAGCACATTACGGCCGTAAATCACGATATTTCATTGTAGGAACGGAATGGTTCACCTCTGTACGGTCCTCTCTTTCTGTTACGCCGTCGTCTTATCAGAAAGAAGGAGAGGCCACGGCTAGAGATTGCAATTCGGATTATCCGGATTGCGAAAAATACGGATTTTCGAATTTTGCCGTAAAATCCGTGGAAAAAAGTAGGATTTAAATTTTTATTTATAACTACGAGATTTATTTAATTTTTTAGGACCGACCGGTTTCGCTTAACACAGGCATCATCAGGATACAAAATTAAACTGATCAAAAATACATAGTGTGTGTTTATATATACAAAATAGAATAAGAAAGAACATAAAATAGAACAAAGAAAAAATTAGAATTTTGTTTTTGGTTTTAATTGCTTAATAATCAACTAAATGCCCAATATTAGGTACGAGTATATTTCCTATAATCTCGTAAAATTTCCCATTATCCCATAATCACCTGTTTAGGTATTCCATTATGTACACTTCTGTCCCTTTCTCTCTGTTATTATGTCAGATTTCTATTTCATGCTATCTCATCTTATATTTTACGTAACAGAACGTTTTTTTTTTAGTAAAAAAATAGCTCTATTTGAAATTGAAATAAAAGCTTAGTTAAAATTGGCAATTGTTTTTTTGTTCAATACGTAGATCCCCATTTATTTATTTATTATTTAAATTTAATGTAAATCAAATTTAATAACGTTATTATTAAGTTCAGCAAGTACTTTTAGTTTTTATTATTGTGACAGCTGTTTCGGCGTTCAAGGCCATTTTCAAACCGAAACGCCAGTTTATTAAAACAGTTTGTTCACACTACCAAAATAATATAACACATTAAAATAAATCAATTAAGAAAACTTTGTCATTTAAATACGTGGAAACACGTTATAAATGTAAAAACCGCACAGAACAGAGAATTTTAATTATTTTATAACTAAATTGGTTTTATAGATATTATTTTTATCATTATTTTTAAACACCGTCCAAATTAGAATTGGATGGGAATAAATAAAATCATATAAATAAGTCGTCGCAATGTGGATTCACCGCAGTTTGAAAATGGCCTAAAATCCTTGCAGAACTTAATAATAAAATTCTCTATGTTATGTAGATTTACTTGTACAGTACATGTACCTAAGAATATAATGCCACTTTTTTTATTTCTTTTAACTACTATCTTATATTTAATTCGGATTTTGAGTTTCACGAAATCCAGAAAATCTGAATTTTTCCAAACAGCTTCGGGTTTGCAATCCCTAGCCACAAC
>JAHDVE020006375.1:0-98138 GCA_022606495.2 Halesus radiatus
TATAAAAATATATATATATCAAAAAAATAATAATATTAAAAGAGTGGTGGTACTGTTAAATAAATATATTTTTTTTATTCCAAGGTTTGTGCAATTCCCATATAGTTGTACATAAGAACAAAATCAAATAAAAATTATATTTTGATAGAAAGCAGTCACTTTGTGTTTAGACATATTTAATGAAAATAAAACAATAACTTTGTTTATAACCACGACAATTTTATTTAATTTTACTAGAACCGACCGGTTTCGCTTATCACAAGCATCATCAGGGTACAAAATAGAATGAGAAAGAACATACCATAGAACAAAGAAAAAATAAGATAGCATGAAATAGAAATCTGACATAATACCAGAGAGAAAGAGACAGAAGTGTACATAATGGAATACCAAGGAATACCTGAACAGGTGATTATGGGATAATGGGAAATTTTACGATATTATAGGAAATATAACTAATATTGGGTTATTGGACACATTTAGTTGAGAATTTTGTTGCTTTAAAAGCAGTTAAAACCAAAAACAAAATTCTCGATGTTATAAACAAAGTTATTGTTTTATTTTCATTAAATAAAAATTAGATAAAACTATGGGATGAATAGGTATCTGAGGTTATAAAGACACGAAAGATCGCCTGTGTGAAGGAGTGTGGTGCAGAGTTAAAAATGTCAAATTGTGAGTAGTATGTGGTGCATGATAGAAAGGAGTTTAGTTAAGAATTAGTGTTACTTCGAGGGAGACTATGAAAATGGTCAGATTTGGCTAATGTATTGGGAATTTGAAGATGGAGAATGTGATAAAGATTTATTTAGGGTTTTAAAACGTGTTATTGGGGGGGGGGGAGTGTTGAAATCACCAATATCGCAAACGGGGCATTGTTTCTAATCGTAATTTATGCTTTCTGAAACGGTGGAAAAAAATATCGGTCCTGCCAATCTGCTGTAAGTTATTCGTAAGATGCTCGAGCTAATTTCACGCAGACATGTTATTTATTTGAATTATTGAATAGAAATCTCTCTACGTGATAAAGCATAGGTTCCCAAAGTGGTCCGTACGAACCCCTGGGGGGTCAAAATAGATTTTCAGGGGGTCCATGTCAGAGAGAAAAAAAAGGGGGCCCACGGATCGGAGTTCATTTAGACTGCACGAATAGTAAAGCACCGTAATGAGTTTCGCTCGACAAGCCTACTGCGCGCTTAAAGCGAATCGCATCCGCACAGGCACGTCCATGTGCAAGTTTCCATGTCCAATGCATCGCGCAGTGAATAAATACCAATTTGTTCAGTATTGTTCCAAAGTTTTGGAGAGACAGGCTTGGGAAGGGGGGGGGGGGGACAACGGAAAATTTAAAGAACGGCAAAGGGTCCATGGGGGAACAAGTTTAAGAATCTATGTAATAAAGTTACTAATAACGTTCACAGTACGTGTAAATCAATATATTATCAATTCATGATGTATCTATTAACAAAACCACAACTTTATTTTTTTAATGAATGCTACCTAATTGGCAACCTGGTGATTGTAGCACATTTCTCTTTGTATTTTAAGATTTTTTTCTGTAATAAGATAATATAGATATGTTTTGTTACATAATATATATATATTTTTAATGAATGCTACCTAATTGGCAACCTGGTGATTGTAGCACATTTCTCTTTGTATTTTAAGATTTTTTTCTGTAATAAGATAATATTTTCGAGTTTCATCGCGATTTTTCCTTTTTTTATAATTTGTTGTATTTTATTTACAGATGGATAACATTGCGGGACCTTTCAATATTTCAGATTCACCATCCAAATCAGGTGCACAAAAACCTTCTTGTTTCTGACTTTATTACCGACACTAATTTTTCTTATATTAAACAGTTAAAGATATTTAACAAACAACATGATATCTTATCTTATTTTGTGACAGTTAAACGAATACTTCCATGGCTTATAATATAAATTACGTGTCAATTTGAAAAAACTTATAAATTATGTATGCCAGATGACAGAAAATGTTGTGCAATGCTGTTTTTTATGCTTCAGAAAAGAGTTTTCAGATTGGAAGCTAAGATTCATCATTTTTCGATGCATGTTGAAATAATTTTTTTTATTTTTTTTATTTTTTTGTTTTTTACAGATCATTCTGAATCAGACTGGAATTACAAAGGTAATAATAGCATATTTTTAAGTGGGTATTCTGAACGAGCATACCAGCTATCCCGGAGCCAGTAGATCTATAGCATCCCCATGTTTTATTTAAATGTTTGGCTGAAGGAGGTGAGTCAACATAAAAAATTGCTTTGCTAGTAGAAATTATTTTTAAAAAGTTGCTCTTAAAAAAATATACGTATTATTTTTAACATAAGATAAAAACAATATTTCCGTAAACGAAAATTGAATTAATATAACAGATAAACATAGACGGTATACATTGTGTAGGGTACTGTTTTTTTTTATATGCGAGACCTCTTTGGCAAAATGCTATAATTTTTGGTACTGAGTACGGGTTACGGGTTTATTATATAGGTAAAAAAAATTATCCTTGACACAGCAAATTCGTTACGATATGTTTTGTCTTATATGTGGAGCTAAAATTATAATTAAAAATTTGTTTATCTTTTATCTCATTAACTCGTTACATGTTGGAATAGTCTTACGGCGCGCGGAGGCCACCATTAATCCATTAATAATCGACAAATATCTGTGTTTAGTGACCGGAGCAGTTAATCAGCCTCACTTACTTTCAATATATCTCTTTATGTCCTTACCAGCTTCATAATATTTCAAAAATTTCGGGACGCCTGTTTTACTGCCGTTTAGTGCGTGTTCACGTTGAACTCGCGATCGCGACAGCGATTTACCTCGCGACTGACTTAGACGCTGTCCACATGCAGCGATTTGACTCGCTCACAAAAACTAATGTAAAAGTTAGATAGATGATTTACATTAATATTCTATAACATTTTGATATTGTTTACATTATATTAGCGGTCGCGGTGGCAGGCGAGGGCGCGACATATCAAACCTATACATTTCTTTCAGCGTGTTCACATACAACACGCGAGCTGACTCGCAACAAACGCGCGCACTGGTGTTTAATCAAATTGCGAAATTAATGTTATATATATATATATAACATATATATATATATATATATATATATACCATATTTATGGTTAGAATTTCACGAGATTGTGAATGTAGAATAATTTTCTCGGTTTACCGCGTAATGTCTAAGGACTACATTACGCGGGTAAACCGAGAAAATTATTCTACATATATATATACTCCATATGTTTTTATTTTCTTGTATTTTTATTAGAGAAATAAAATAGCACATTGGCTATAGTGAGAAACAGTTTACAGAAATTAAATATTACGTAGTGGGTACCTATGATATGTTTCCTGATGGTGTCTTCTTTATGCAGGTTTATATATATATATGTTATGGTTGAGATTTTCACGGGTGTAAGATGTAGAATAATTTTCTCGGTTTACCCGCGTAATGTAGTCCTTAGAAGGACTTTTTAACTCCTGACGTTTCGGACAAATCACATTGTCCATCTTCAGAGGCCTTATGTCTTGAGTTTTGTTTTGAACAGATCGCTTGAGCGTGTCCGTTCAATCCAAAAGTCAAAACCTAAATGGTTGCAAATCATTTTAATTGTCTAGGACGCAGAACGCGTGTAGATAAAGGGGTGGGGGTAGGGGTGGGGCATTTAATAGGCTGTTTACGCATAGTAACCGGGTTATTTTTATTTAAGGAAGTTGAGGGTAATTCTAATAATTTTGGAAGTGATGTTATCGGGGAATTTTGATCGATTATGACTTTCCAAGTGTCAGAAATTCTAATTGAGTCATTTCTAGTATTCATATTGTTTTTATGTTTATGAATTTCGATGGCTTCGCGGTAAATTCGTCTTGTTTCATTGAAATACCACGACAATAGCCAGCCTTTTCAATGAACGGACACGCTCAAGCGATCAGTTCAAAACAAAACTCAAGACATAAGGCCTCTGAAGATGGACAATGTGATTTGTCCGAAACGTCAGGAGTTAAAAAGTCCTTCTAAGGACTACATTACGCGGGTAAACCGAGGAAATTATTCTACATATATATATAATAGTTAATGTTTAATGTAGAATCATTCCATTTAAATAGAACCACTATTTTCTGAACACTGTTTGGTCAAAATAAAAAATGTGTTCTTGGACCTGTGTACTTAAAAAAACTTACATTTTACACCTTGGTGTTTCCATACTATGGCAGCGCTCTCATCTACACTATTTTTCTGTCCTGTACCAACACACCTTTACCACAAGTTATATTATATTCTAAATCATAAATTATAATATAAATCATTAATTCAGGGTTTTTCTAATTTCCAGTGCTTCTAAATTATCAATTTTTCACCTTTATTATTATTTAGAAGCACTGGAAATTAGAAAAACCCTAAATAATAATTCTAATATATTGAATAAACAAGTAAACTTATAGTATATTCTTTCAGATATTTTTCCAGTGAATCGCTTTGTTCTTTCAAAAAAACCCTACTTACCCCTTCCTCTTTGATCGACTTCCCACTCCAACATCTAAATATTGTATGTATATCTATCATTATTATATATTATAGTTTACTTTTAATATATTCCTGACGAGGGAAGGGTACTTCCGAAACCGGTCGAGATTATTATATTGAATTGAAGTGGTTCAAAACAATACACAAAGTAAATGCTTTTTACGAATATGAAATGTATGGTATAGGTTTGATATTTCGTGACAACGACCGCTAGTTAACGTGAACAAGCACTGAGACTTTTCATAGAAGTGTTTCAGTCATAAAACCATATTGCATAAAACAAAATTATCTTTCATTTCAGGTCAAGACAACTGGGGTGCCCAATTCCCTCAGTGCAACGGCTTACGCCAGTCTCCTATAAATATTAACACAACCACGGCGAAGAATAGAATAGTTCCTTGCATCAGGTGGTACAAGTATGACGATATCCACCCAGAGATGAACATTATCAACAATGGACACACGGGTAATTATAATAATTTCCAGAAATACCACTTAATAATTTATTTTTTTCTAACGTCAGAGTACCTAACCTGTTACGTGTGGGCATGTGGAAAGGCGAATATTATATTAGACAAATTGCATGTAGTCACGAAATAGCGTTTTGATCGCTACAGTTGCATCCAAGCACAGCTTAAAATTCTTTGAAGTTTATATCCACAATTAATACTGATTATTTATCTACACCCTTACCGTGTGGCATATCCCTATGAGAAACGGCTGCGCGGCCTGTTTCATACAAAACTTAATTTTGAATTTGAAACCTAAAGATCTTTTTTTTTCATCAAAAAGTATATTAAATTTTCTAGTATGGATTAGAAGTAATTTATTTATATTTGTTTTAAATTATGGCCATTAAAGGAATTGATTTTTCCGATTTTAGAGGCACCTTTAACAATTATTTTGGAGGTAACGGTGATGTAAGAAAAATGTTTTACCACGTCTACTTTGAAAATATAATGAAATATAAATTAAAAAACTTTAATTTTTTTTATTAAAATAAGCATTATGGTGGACTTTAAAATAAATTAAAACGACCAATTTACGTTGGAACACAAATTTGCCGTAAATCATTTAAAATATCGACCCGAAAAGGGGTTTTTTCTTAAATGTTTTGTTTTATATTTTTATTTACGTAATCATATTTAGATAGCAAATATGATTTTTTTTAAATACAATAAACCCGCAAATAATTTTCTAACTTGAATCTAAAATTACGAAAATTGATTTTTTTCATGTCCTATTCTTCATCACTTAAAACAAAAATAAACTAATCCTTTAATTTAAAAAATATATCATTCAGTTTGGATTAGTATTTTGGCTTCAAATCCAAAATTAAGTTATGTATGAAACAGGCAGCTTAGCCGTTCCTCGCTTTTACATGAAGATTTTATATCGTAGTCAGATAGATCAATGACAGCATTGGAAGAAACTTTTTTTTTTAAATTTATTTGTTTCTTATTTATCATTAAGTGATAATACATTTAATGTTACTGTCTCTAAACTACATGTTATCTATACAAATGACACTCTTTACCGCATGATGGTATTTTTAAATATTACCTTGCCCTTGTTGCCTTTTGCGTCTTGTGATTATTGTAAGGGAAAAAATTGTTTCATAAAAGTCCCTCTAAATTGCATGTATCATTATAGCCCACGAAATCATCAGCTCACCTTCCCCAGCAAAGCAGATATTTATATATATATAAAACAATTTTTTCCCTTACAATAATCACAAGACGCAAAAGGCAATAAGGGCAAGGTAATATTTAAAAATACCATCATATATATATATATATATATGTATGTACTTGTCTGTTTGTGTGGGGTGAGGATTGGGAGGGAGTCGGCTTTGGCTTATTTTAGGGAATTCCTCCGCATTCATCTGTAGAAATAAAGAAAACAATAGAATACCTTATTCGGAACGAAATGTCCGAATGCAAAATATCAGGCTTCGGTGACATCGCGCGATGTTTTGCATTTTGTGGCATTATTGGGTGTCTATTTTTTTAAATATAAATACATACTTATGGGAAAATATTGATAAACATACTTATATAAATAGGCAAAAAAAATCATTAGTTATATTCATATTTATATATTGGTAATTGGGGTTGGGAGTGCCTACTATTCGCTCATTTATCCGGCTTGTGCCAGATCGTCTCGTGATTCATGAATATGTGCTTTGGTAGTCTGTGTTTGTATCTGAAGGTGAAATCGCTAGGTGCATTGTTCTCTACGAGCTCTCTAATAAGTGTATTCTTACTGTATTTCAGTGTATTATAAAAACGCTCGGATAATTTGTGTGCGTATTCGTACAAGGTAGGTAGGTTCCGGGATCTCTAAATATTGACATATTTCAAAACACCTTCCTAATCAAAAAGAAATCTTCCTAATTGAAAGAATCCAGTACAAACTGTGCTGGATGGTGTTTAAATCCATCAGTGAAATTTCCCTACCTTACATCTCCGAACTATGCGTTCTAGAAAATATTGGTATGGGCAGTCCACTCTTAGATCAGCATCGCAGAATTTAAGGGCTGACAGAACCTAAACGCAAGCCAAATACTAAGTTTGGGGATCGCGCTTCCGGAGTCTCCGGGCCTAAGGCTTTGAATAAACTCCCCCCGGAACTGAGATCCATAATAATACCTAAAAAAATATACTCCGCTCTACCAAAACCAGTACTTACCTAACGTACAGTGATCATAATATTAAAATCGTACTACTGTTTATAATTTTAGTTTTAGTGATTAACTTAGTAGTTTACAAGTACCTCGACTTAGATTACTGGAAAAAATAAATACTAAATTTGTGTTTTATGGAAGTATTTCTAATTTGACTAATAATTATGTGCCTAGATAAAAGGTGCACTTAAAAAAATATGATCATTGCCGTCGCGTCAACGTTGGCATTATTTTCAACAGTTCAAAAATACCAATGAAAACGGCATTGGCGTTGAATAGAATTATTGTCAATACCCAGTACTACTGTATACAGGTATATATATATATATATATATCGTCACAAGATCCCATGAATCGTTAATTTATGGATAATTTACATACAAAAACGTACGCAATGGGTATTATTTATAAACGATCGATTTTCACGCAGGTATTTACGACTGCCAAAAAATACATGAGAATTAGAACAATTTCTTGCCAAGCAAAGCTATAAACTCGAGAGTCGCTGTTTGGCAATATATATTTATTTCATGTCGTTTTGGGACGTCACATTTTTTAGCATAGTCTATCGGTAAAAGAGCCCTTCCCATTTTTTAGCATAGTCTATCGGTAAAAGAGCCCTTCCCATTTTTTAGCATAGTCTATCGGTAAAAGAGCCCTTCCCATTTTTTTTCTTCCACTCAGTTTACAGAATGCATGGACAGTTCAAATAATTTTACATAATATTAATATTATGAAATGTAAGGTAATAATTATGGGTAGGTACTGAAAACGATTTATTTATTATAGTTTTTATATATATTATAACACCTCACTCGCAGAACCTGTGCTGAGGTGTTAACGTGTTTTAGTTAATAGTGCATTTCAGTTTTATTTTATTATTTTTTACAACAGTTTACAATATTTATAAAATATTGTAAATGTATATATGTACCATAAACTGAACTAATAATAGGTTTTCTCCCAAGTGTCTTAATTATTCAAACTTTAGCCTATGGGGTTGGGATGGTGGGAAGGAGGGGAAGGGAATGTATCTAGTCAATGTACTCGTAGAGCAATATGTATAGTGTGAATGTTATTTATTGATTTTAGGTTTGAAAGCGTGAGGTTTGAAGGAGAGAATTAAATAAGTAGAACTCAATGTATTGAAATGTGCGAAGCACCGTGAATAAACGTGTTTTGTTTTGAGTTAGTGTTGTATTGAGGGAGGATTAGCGTGTGGTTTTGTCTGTTTGTCTGATGGACACTCTTAATTAAATTCTTTCAAGTAGTTCAGGCAATCTATTAAGATCGAATTTTTCGCACCTCTTGTTTTGATCCAGACTAAAACCTTTTGCTTGATTTTATGAGTTTGTGTATTCTCTGGAGGTTGTTTCAATGAGACCGAGATTGGGAAAAATTTCAACTAATAATAAACCGTTTTCCAGTGGAGGTGCGAGGCCCCTGGGGTAGCGGGGCCCCCGAGGACCAGCCCATTATAACGGGCGGACCTCTCAACGGCAGCTACCAGCTGGCCAACATCCACAGCCACTGGGGGGATGTGGATGTGGCGGGGGCGGAGCACACCATCAACGAAAAGAAATATGCCATGGAGATGCATTTCGTTCACTTCAAAACTGCATACAAGTGAGCAATATTTTTGTTTACTTTTTGAACTTTGTACGTATAATACCTACTTACTATGGTTTTGTATATCCCTTTCCGGTTATTCTTATAACTTTTAGGATTCTCTGGTGAAAAGACTGAAAAGATCTCATATATTTACAAAGCCAAAAAGACAGTATGTGACATTTCATTACTTGCACCTGTTACATATTTGTCCATTCATATATAAGGGGTCAATTTTATATAGCGCCGTTTTGTGATAAAACCACCTCAAGCGCGCTCAAAAAATAAGAATAAAAACATAAAATATTTACATACAGTTTGTAATAAAAATAAACAATAAATCATTCACTGTTTTCGCTCCCGTGAAAATGCGATTTGTCACTTACGCCATTTCGATTTAGAACAATCGATATTAAAAATCGAAAAGAACCTTACTGTTACCGAATGAATTAATCATTATTACATAACCCTCAACATTCTTTCTTCGCTGCATTGTGCGAGCGAGTTACACATACCTTCCTCTTCTACATGATTGAAACTGAACTAAGAAAAATTTTACTTACTCAATTTAAAATTTGTAAACATTAGCACGTTGATGAATAATTGAAAATTACTAGAGCCCTGAAAATGCATTTGCTATAACGCGAATTTTAAAAATCCCCCTTTTTCTGGTAAACAACCGCGGATGTTCTTATTTTTCACATAATATTCTGTAATTCTAAAATAAAAAAGAATATTGTACTTTCTAAATATTTCTTTGTCTATGGTTTTGACACATAACCATAAAATGGATCACAGCTAATTTCGTGTCGAAAATTCCGCGTACCATCATTCTTGTTTCGATTTTCAAAAAAAAATGTTAAAAACAATTCTTTATTTAATTACATAACTTTTTTTTCCAAAAATATGCACCACTTTTGTTGCGAAATATCTCCGCTTTTGCTGGAAAATAAAATATTTAAAAAACAGTTAACAACTTTCCAACGCGATATACGGCGACTTTTGCCAACAATAACGCGAATTTTACTGAAAAATAACGCCACTTTCACCAAAAAAAAAACGCGAAATTTTTATACTTCTATAAAATTATCTTCATTTTTATTATGTTTACAGAAATGCATCGGTTGCGCTTGCATCGGGTGATCCGGAAGCTATTGCAGTGGTTGCATTGTTCTTCAAGGTAATTTTCATAATAATCTATTTTCCTTACACAGAAACCTATACACTATCAATAACGAATTTATAAGTATGTTTTAACCTCGAGAGTACTTGGTGCTTCTAGAGGATCCCAGAAAATCCTCGGACTTAAGAGAAATAGCTGATATATCGACACATTCACTAGTAACTGTCCTAATGTCTGTTTTCAAAATACCAACTGGGAAACATTCGTTGGTGACGTAACTCATGCAATATAAGTAATTTTATGTTGTTCGGTATAATTTTTTAAATATTTTTTTTTAAATGGGGGTCGATGCTGAACGTGCCTATAACGTCAAATATGTGAATCTTTCGTGAAAGGTAATTGGTTGGGCCATTTTATACAATACCCCTCTCATTTACACATCATTTCATAAACCGCTGTACTTTGGAGTTAATATTGTTTCACATCCCTTATCATTCCTGCCATGTCCCGTGTGTGCGTACCTTCCACGGTCCGTCGCCGCCAGTACAAATTTGACGTCCACCCGATCGACAACGCTATACAATATACCGCAGTTGCAGACCGCTAAATTACTCAAGTTCGCCGTCGCAACTCGCTACGATAAACGTTCGCTTTGTGAATACCGTGAAGATTAACTGAATGAGAAAATAACTGGGCTTCAAATACCTTTAGTGAGTCCTTTCCATTTACCTTGAAAAATATTCTCCTCTCGGTGCAGTGGTAACTCACGTTGGAAGAATTTGTTTAATGACATAAATTTGGAAGGTTAGAAGTTTCCGTTTTCTGTAGGACAATATAAAATAGTTCTGCAGAAGAAGTAGCTGAAGACGATGTTTTACAATAGTTAGAAGCAATAGTTGGAGGTGACCCAGGGTATCACATCATGACTGAAAATAAAATAGCAATGAAGTTGTGATCTTGGAAAACGAGGTTGAAAGTAAATATAGTGAGGAAGAAAGAACAGCACGCCAAAAATAAAGTGATCAGTAATAAGATTTTCTTTCCCTTCTTGAAAAATTTTGGATTTGATAGTGAGATGCCTCAAGCTGACCTTAAAGATGTGATGGCCCGTCCTTCCTTCGTTTATGATTTAATTTAGCAATAGACTTCCGTTCGCGCCACCGATTTAAGATGACTCCTCTACTGCTGCCTTAAATTTTCCTAACTAATGTGATTGGGAAACTCTTTGTAGTTTTCCTTTCAATTTGAGGTTTTTCTCCTCCTTGGCCAGCGTGTAACGTCTAGCCCTATGCTAACATTCGAGTGTTTCCGATTTTCATGATTTTTTGCGGAAAATTACGCACTAGAATGTGGTCTATTTGCCAAGCTTTTCGCGAGTCTACGTTGTGTTGTTTTTTGTTTCAGACTATTGGAAAAACAAGGCCTTTATTTGTGGTAACCCCTATTCTTTGTAGCGTAGGCAGACTCTCGCATACCATTGACAGAATTCATATTCCTAACATTACTCCTATCTTAGACTTTAATGTTCTGAACTCTCTATTATTATCCTACTATGCAATCTACGTTAATTTCCTATAGGGAGACTAGCATTTTCCTAACTTTACCCATAAATTTTCTATTTTTCTTCTATCGTGAGTTTTAATGGGAAAACTTAGCTTCTGGGCTATACTAATTGCACTATTCCTGATCTATATAATACGACGTAGTTTCAATTTTAAATTTGGTATACATAAATGTAATGATCACAGTATTATCGCCTTTCCTCATCGTACTAAGTGTTATTCTACATGGGTTAGTTTCAATAATTTCATGGTTAAAAGGTACAGTTTTACTTATTTTGGCGCCATCTCCATCCTCTCCTAAATTTTGGAAAATTACATGATTTGGTTTTAGTTTTCACAGCTTTTGTTATGACGAGTGATCGAATACGGCTTGTTTTGCTGCAATTAATTCGGCTCCAGACCTACCCCTAAAGTACTCAGATGACCACGTTTCCGGTTAGTAACTCTCTCTTCACAGACGCACAGCCTGACCAAACGGTATACGTAACCTCTTCTTTTAGTTCGTGCGCTATTGGTCATCCCCTGTACCGCGACGGAAAGAGCACCTTCCTTATCCATGGGTCCGAGACCCTCCGAATTCCCGTCCTCCCGACAGTTACATTTAAAGGAGATCAAACCGGTTCCGTCCCCTCGTCAAACAGCATTAGATACTTGCGATTTTTTTTGCAAAGTCCGGGTTGAAAGGCCGTCCCCCGCATCAAAAGTTCAGAGATAACCACGCTTAAATCAGCAATTATCTCTACCCAATCGATACGTACAAATTATAAATATATGTAAACAATACGAGTTTTTATAATCCACAATACTCCAGTTTTCCCAGAAAATTGTGGATCTGACATCTCCAACACAGGTCGTGAATCTGCGCCAGATATTCAGATATATTACATATCAAAATACATAAAAGTGATAATACAATATATATAATAGATTACTTTTGGTTTGGTTGACAGGTTGATTTAATGAGACCCTGCTATCTCATGTAGTTTGAATTTAACTGTAGATTGATTTTTTGTTTGGAGAAAAGGTAGGACTCCAAAAAGCCCAAAATTCGCAAGGCCTGAACCTTGAAAACCTAAGTCGAAGATAAAATTAATTTTATAACATAACTTGGGAACGTATTGTCGACAAATGATTATGCTTATTTTGACATTTCTAGTAATGTGGGTTTTTGTTTGTTCTGTTGAATTCATCAATATGTTCGAACGGGAGTGGAGCGCCTTTGAATTGAATCTTTCCATGAAAATGGCGCTATAAAAATATGTATGTACGCAAACTACAAATACGTGATTTCTAAAAGATGATAGTTCATCGCAAAAGATGATAGTTCATCGCAAAAGATGATAGTTATTTTTCAATTAAATGTCGACGTTTGTTAAGGTACTTATTCTTCGTAAGATGTACTGAAATTCGAATATATATATACTTATACGTATCTACATACTTCGATAAGAGAGGGTGTGGTTTGGAATGTTGACCTAGTTTTAATAACAGTCGAGGATGTGTGTCATTGAGATATGCGACAGTTATTAAGTGTCAGAGACCCCCGTCAGGAAGCATAACAATTAGGATTCATTGGTTTGTTTTAGAATGATAACGATCTTTGAATTAATAAAAATCGTTTGGGATGTTGGTAATTTTAGTAACGTTAGTTTTGAATTTATATGTTAGGAAAATATATATATTAATAAAATAAATTGTTTTTTATAGGAGATATACATAAATATAATAATTGGTTTTATATATATACATATTAAACATTGTATATACCTAAACATAAAATAAATAACGGCCATATAGATTTGATAGATACATTATACACTTTCTTTATATATATATATATACACCCATACATAAACATACATACTCTTAGTAAAGGCCAAGTCTTTAGCCGAAGTTATTTCACTACACAGTGAAATACCTATAAAAGATGTTCTGAAGTTGTTGACTATGAATTAACTCGATAAAGACAATTATACAGGTAGGTATCTACCGGAAATTATTATAAATACCTAAATGTATTTATGAAAAAAAAATAGGTATTTTTGAATATTTAAAAGTCAAGTACTGGTAATGAGTGAGACAATTGAATTATCTTTAGTACTCGTTTAATTATAATTCAATGCGAAAGGAAAGGCTTATCGTAAAATATCTTATGAAGGTAGATGTACCTGCTGGGTATCATAAAATGTACTTGAACACAAATATTTGATTAGAACGGCTTTGATCAAGTATACAAAACATTTACTCATAATAAATAACGGTCGTATAGTATTGACCTATATATTAAACATTAAATATAAATATATATTTATACATATAATATATGCATTTATACATCATTAGAAATATAATTCAAGTCACTGTCCTCTTCTTCCCGGGATCCTGAAAACTTTAATATTTAATGGTTGGCTCACCTGAACTCCGACAGTTTCATAATTTTTCCAGACGGGTTATACACGCCAATATGAAGATTCAGAAAATATTGAACTTCCCTGCCTGGTATGTTTAATCTAAGTTAGAAATATTTACTTAATACAATCTAGTGTTTCCTAATTTCAATTCGTGATCTACCGATTTGTACTATTTCTTCAAATTTAATGATCTCTAAATCCAAATATTATTAGATAATACTTAATTTTTGTTGTTTTATTTTCCTATTTTATTCACTTTGACGTACGGAACAAATTCGTATATTACTTTTTCTATCTTCACCGAATTATTTGAATTTGGATATCTTTCGTTATAAATATTTGTCTATTTAAGATTTTTGATTGGTTTTGCTCTCACGTAATTCTCTCTACAAACTATTAATTAAATCCGTAAACCGAACGCTTGGTAATATTTTAGAGCTTTATTATTTTTCTTTGACGAAATTAATCCCACGCTAGGTATTAAAAATGAATTATATGAAACTAAGACTCAGCTGTTTTTAAACTTTCACTAAATTATTTTAAACGCAATTATATTTAATTTTCTTAAACTCGTAATGAATTTAGTTCAACACAAAATATGAATTAAATCACATTTCATTTAAACAATTTTCATTAATTCACAGAAGCAATTTTTTAAAATCTTTAAACAAATAACTTTATTAATTTTAGAAATTTTCAATATTTATTAAATTATTATTATTATCACATTGCTCTAACAGTTTTGAGAAAATTAAATCAAATATATTGTTATCAACTTTAATTGCAACTTTTAGAATCTTCAACGTAATTTAAGTATTATTAATTTTTAGGAAATTTCACTATTTATGAAACTATTATTGTATTAGATCAACAAGAGAATTTATTTTAATATAATATTAATTCGAACACTCAAAATACTTTATTTATTATAAGACGAAATTTTTTGAAGTCCAGGAAAAACACTTTTTAATCACTCCGCACGCAATTAACGGCGTATCAACTCGAGACGAACTGTCTTTAAGAAAATTTTAATATTAATTTGAACACAAATATTTTATTTATTTTAAGATGAAATTTTTGAAGTCCAGAAAAACCCCACTCTTAATTACTTAAATACCGATACGCCCGTAATCAACTATTTCTTCCGACTTATTTCGCGACGAACTCCAATCAACTTCAATTCAAACACTTTATTTATAAACACTTTCGATTATTATAATTTCACTTAAAACCACCAATTTTAATTAATTCACAGAAGTAATTTTTAGTATCAACTTAGGTATAATGAATTTAAAAACTTCAATATTTTTCAAACTATTATTGAATTAAATCAAACTATTGTTGAATCAATCCAACAACTATTTAAAAGAATTTATTTAAAACTTTATTTAATTGTAAGAAACAAATCAAATGAAACTTCCTAAGTCCAAAAACAAAACAATTACTTAAAATCGGTCAGCACGTAATTAAATATTTCCTCGCCCGACGTATTCCGCGACTAACTCCCTTATTCTACCGTTACATTCCCTTATATATCCAGATTAAAATCAAAAGGCCCTAAATGCATTCCATACCTTCATTAAATTATGTTCTCTATTAACTCGTAAACCTATATGTAAGTAACACTAATTTCGAATGTAATTCTTCAATGTAAATATTTAGATAACACCTGGCCCGCCTCTGAATCCATCACTTTTCCTCACTCCGGCCAGGATCGAATTTAGTTCATTCCTCTAGATCGCCCTGCTGTTCCTTATTATAGAATTGGAAACTTCGATTCATGTTTTTTTTTCTGAAAATATTATCTATCGCTTATTCTTTGGTCGCCTATGAACTCGGGTATCTCGTAATTATAGCCACTATGTCATTATTGAATTTTATTTAAAAAAGCGCCTTCTTCACATCGTTCAATTTTAGAATTTCCCTTAGTCCCTGGTTGTCTTTATACGCGATATCTTTTTATTTATGAATTTTCCGATGGTAACATGGTTTTTCTCTGATCTAACATATGAATATTCGATTAACGCATATTTTCGTGCAATTCTCAATTGATCCTAATATTGGTGTAAACACTTTATAATTTCTTCCCCACCTCACCTGCCTGAGTTAATAAATATACCTTTCCAGAATGATTTTTCAATGTGTTGCACTGCTTCTTCCCGGTCTAGCTGTATTACACCTTTTGCATGTACCTGTCGTCTTCTTATACTTTCATCCGGGTCGTTTGATATCATCCTTAATTGATTTTTCACTACCTTTAATAATTTTATGTATTAATTTATTGGCGTTTTTACCTGCGATTTACCTACCCCAAACCTGGTAGATATGAGTTCGTTCACTTCTTCCCTGGCCACTCCCCCTTTTCCATTTCACTCTAACTCAATATCGCATTAGCTTACTCTTTATCATGGGTAATAACCATTACTTTTACAAAAAACCGATATAAATCAGAGTTAATCGAAAACCCATTAATTTTTATTGCTTTTCTTTAACTAAACATCCCTATGCTCCCTGTATATTTTTAATTGTTTGTTTATCTCTTTATTGCCCGAGTTTCATGTTCATCTGATCGCTTAGATAAACAATTCTTGTCGCCCTGTTTACATTAGGCGTTGACAACCTCAAAAATTTACATAAATGTATCGAACTATATTAAAGGTAGTAGTCCATATATCTCAAGATCTCTATTGCATTCCTTCAGTTTAAATTTTATAATTGATCGATACGTCTCTCATCTACATTTTCATAATATCTGATGTCCCGAATCTACTCAATTAATACCTTTTATCACCTAAAATCAGTCTAGTTTCACTCCCTTGTAATTATCTACGTTCCTGAAATTAGAAAATTATACTCCTATTCCGCATTAGTCCCGCCTAAATCGCCTCTTAAGTTAGCCGAAGTTTCCATACTGTATAATTCTTGTTTCTTCCCTTTTTCATCTGTTGAAGCTATTGTTCTCTGAATTATTTTCTCTAATTCGTTGTTTTTCCGCTTAGCCTTACATGACACGCCTCTCTGTCTAAATTCTAATGCAAACACACCTTTCCCCGTGCAAGATAAATCATCACTTTGTAGTTTTTTTATTTGTAATTAACATTTTGCGTATTATTTTTTACTTTCTGCTTTCACTTTTCATTGGTTATCTATCTCTGCATTATCCATTGTTTTCTTTAAAGTTCACGACCTCTCTCGCCCTATTCGCCCTCTGCTGGAATATTTACATTATAGGCCGTCGATCTGAACCCTTTCGATTCACATAAATAATTAATATTTCCTTTGTCCTGTCACCACTAATTGTTGTTTATGTAAAACGCTCGTTTGATTGGTAACGTTTTCGCTGATCTGGCCCAATCCTGTGATGTTTATTTATAAGAGGGAACGCCTTCTTCCCACTGCCATCTCGTGGTTTTATGTTGCAACGAGTTTTATGAATCAAAATTATTGGATTATAATTCACTGTAATCAAACTCTCCACAAGTCGATAGATGTCGCTCCCTTAAGCTTTTCTAGCATGAAAGTTATGCATATAAAAAAAATATATTTTCCAGGGTTCCTTTAAAAGAAAATGATGATGGTTAGACCATTACAATAGAATAGATGAGATTGTATCGAGGTTAGGTTCCTTTGAATTCGCCATCCCTGGTTTAGGGAAACCAGGTCAACATTATATTGGTTTGGGCGGAATATGCCGAGTATCAGCCAGACCGGCTACCGACTCAGCGCCTAGCGGAATATGACAACTTTATCTTCTCTTCAAGAAAAAACATTGAAATCGTCTTGTATATTATGACCTAATATATTACTATTATTAAAAATAACTTTGTTTACACCACTGTTTTAATATACAAATATCTACATGTTTCAGAAGCAAAGGCTTTTATGGCAAGAATAGACAAATAATAAACAAATTGACAAATTACAAACATAAACAGGAATTAACAAAAATAGATGAAAGTAGGTTAGTAATTAATTAAAAATGGAAAAAGAAGAGAGGGAAAAAACGTATTAAATATTCAATAATAAATTTATTTTAGAAATTAAAAATTGAAATTATATTCATTTTTAAAAGAAATATTTATTATTATTAAAATGTATACTAATAATCTTCTAAATATGGTTATTACTGTTAAAATAAATTTAAAGCATAGCTATTTAAAATAAATATTTGATAATCAAAAATATTTATCTGACTATTAACACTTTTTTTATAATTTCTATAATTTCAAATTTATCTAATTGTAAACAAGTTGTATTTTGTATGCAATTTGTACCAGACGTAATCTGGTTCACCAGCGAACTGAAGAAGCCGACTGATCCCAATCTACGGAGCGAGGCTTGGAGGGGGAGGTAGCTCTCCTACCGTTCCTTTTGCAAGGAGGAACGGTACTGACGATAACGACTTTTGTTAATCTTGTCCGAGGCAGTTGCTTATTGGGTCCAGTCCGAGGCAGTAGTCCGATGGAGGTAAGCAGTGGTCAGAGTGAAACAAGGAGAGTGGTTCAGAAGTCAGAGCGGGCGGCGGGCAGAGATGAGTACTTGTCAGGCTGGCGATCAAATGCTAACTCCCGCAAACTGGCGTTTGCAGGCTATTTATGCGGTCCACCAAGCGCAGACCGCCGGTGCCGTGTAGATGCCCGACAAGTCGGTCTCCCTCCCACCAACTGTCCCGCTCCAACGCTTTTATTCAGTCATTTCAGTTTGAGCGGTCTGGTGCGAACAAGCTCGCCAGACCGCCCGTTACATATATTAACAGACAACGATAATTTAATAATAAGTGTGCAGCTTCAAATATTCCGGGAGACATGACGTCCGATACACAATTTTTTTAAACCTTTATTTATGTCGAAAGAACGGTATGTTTTCAATACACGGTTGGCAAATTCAGAGTTATTATTGTTACATAAACACCTAAGGTGTTTAAGTAATAATATTAAATTCTAGATTTCTTTTTTTTATCTCATCTCTTTATAATTTAGGATATTAAAATTCTTTTAATTTATACCACCTCAGAACAAGCTCAGTGAGGTGGTTTATACCAAATCTTGATATTTTTATTTTTTATATATAGAGAAATAATTATCTTAAATTATGTATAAATGTGGATAATTATTTCCACGTGTATTTTCTTATACTTACTGTAAAATTAACTTTATGGAATTATGTATTTTTTAGTTTGTAATAATAAAAAATTTAATTTTTAAATCAAAATAGAACTAATCAACAGTTTTTAAAATTTCCAGCCTTCAAGACAAGTAATGGCCCCAGTGGTGTCCATGCTCTCCACGCTATCCAAGGCGCAGAAGGGCCGACTGATCTACCCTGCCGTATTCCCCCTGAGCCTGGTGAAGGTCCCCTGGAGGAGCCACTACTACACATACATGGGCTCGCTGACCACGCCGCAGTGCAACGAGAATGTGCGATTTATTCTTTTCGAACAGCCTTTACCTATACCGTATGACTTTGTAAGTATTATTTCTGTTTAAGCAAATTACCCATACGTTCATAAAAAAAACTGGCAGAAAATCTGGACCAAGTGAAAATGTATGTTCCATTTTTGTAATGGAAGATTTTACATCTGATTCGTCTACATAACTTATATCAATGTTGTGGACTCCCTTCACATTCATCTTGGGAGCAGTATTGGGATTTAGTAATGGAGGCTCATATATACACCGATTGAAAATGTGTCGCAAACGCAATGGCTACATCCGCTCCCCTAATTTTTGGATCAACATGCACCATAATATGGGAAAAATCAGTCCATTGAAACAGAAAAGCTGTGTTTACCCAACAAAAAACAAGCCATTTAAGAAAATAAAGGTTTTCTGTCAAAAGGTTTTTTTCCGTAAATTTGAAAGTATTTTTTTTATGTGACAGTCGTTCTTCGTTGATAAATTGTTTCAATATGACAAATTTGCAACTTTAAATTAGATAATAAAATGGCAATATTCAATGCACAATCGAGAAAGAAAGTAATGTTCGCACAGCTTTATCTTTTTGTGTTCTTTAATAACGTGATTTTGTTTTAACTTAACTTAGTGTAGTTGTGGGTTCCGGGGATACATATGACTCTCTTAAACAGGCTTTATACTTATGTGAGCGAACTGTCTATCCTCCTGCACGGTCTCGGTCAGAATGTAGAAAGGTACTGCGTCGTGCGGGGTCCAGTGGTGAATAGAATGAGATACGGAAAGGAGGGAAGAATTGATGTGGGTCATGGGGACCCACCAAGTCATCTTAGGGGTTAAATATTATTAATACTGCTTTTATTTTTTTCCAGGTGAATGTATTCAAGGGGTACACATATAGCGGATCACCCATAGTCAACAATTTTAGGTACACACAGCCTACGAATGATAGAATAATATATAGACAAAAGGCTTGCTAAAATAATTAACTAATTCACAGGCCATCAGTTTGGTACAAATGTTATATCTATGTGGAAATAAAAGCATGTCATACCAAATTTGAAAATAAAATTTTTCGGAAATCTGACTGTTTTATTTGAAATTATATCAATCTGATTGATTGAAACTGACCAAGATTCGTAGAAAAAAAATACTTGGGTAAGTAACTAATCATTCTCATCAACATCAATGTAGGTAACAATCATTCAGTTCATTATTCAGACATCTCCAATTACTAAGTTTTGAGATAATTTGGAAAGTGTGGAGTGTCGATTCTCCCACCATCCAGAAGACGAGGTATGGGGGGGAGAGTCGCGCCACGGTAGAACAGTCCGTGACCTCGTGTCGAGTAGCATTGTATTGTGATTATTTGCAATAAACGCGAGTGAGTACCAGTGCATATTTCATTTCAAACAGAACCCTACCTTTCAGATGAATTGTATTTAGATTGTAATAGTTGATATTGTCAACCGACAACAGCTTTAACTACTATAAAATCAATATGGTCACCATAAATCAATACCTCCTATTTCTATACGCCCGCAGAGAAAATAATACATATAGATGTCCTAACACGCAACGGAAAGAAACCAAAATATGGGAGGCGAGGGGCGAGCTTAGGCGGGTCACTTTCATTTGATTTACAAATAAATTCATTCGACAGTGTGCAGGCAACATGTATTGCATTGCAAAGAATTAGTATTAACTCTTCGAAATATTCCCCTTTTAAAAATGTTTTTCAATTGCTTACCGCAATCACATCCCGTGAAAGAAACGTGGATGGCTTCAATTTTGTACCACTAAAACTGTTAATGTATTATATAATTGAATAAGTAAAATACAGTTAAAAACGCTTATTTGTGGAATGTAATGCGATATTTTTAATTATTCTCTTTACCACTTCTATTTTTACGACGTTTGAATGCTCAGGAAACCATAATAATTATTTTATTCCTTAAATCTGATCGCTCGCCGCCAGTCAATAGACGAATGATGGTGTCATGTATTCGAAAAATACGCGTGTCTCATAGTTGCCTCCAGCCGTCGAAATGGTAGGCAGATTTGGCTATCATGGCACGTCTATACATTCGGACGTCAGTGCATGCGCCAGTGTTTTTCATAATGTTATCACCATCAAATAACACCAGGAGGCTCATTATGGTCTAGTACACTAGTAGGACTTTTGAAATATCCTACTAGTCACTAGTGACCCAGACAACATCGGGATTTTATTTAAATCTTTAAAAATTTATCGGCGTTGTGAATTGTTTGAATGAGATTTCAAAAAATTTGGTTAGATTTTGTTACGTTGGTTTTAGTTAGGTTAGGTGAGGTTAGGCTCCCGCGATATTTAACTATTAATAATATCCAGTTTCTCCCCAGTTCAATACACCTTTTCGGAAAAAAATCTTAATGAAAGTGTGCACCAAATAATATGATATTTAATTACACATTGAAAGAATGGCGTATCGAGTTAAAAATGAACCCAGAAATTGCAGAGAGTAAATCTTTGCAATTTACATACCGCCGTAGCTCAAATTTGAAGGAATTTTTCAGCTCAAGAATTCTATTTATTTGCCTTATAGTTAAAATTGCATGTTTTTAAGTTAACGTATTTATTATATCTTAAAATTTGTATCAAAACCACGAAAACAGTTTATAACGTAATAAAAAAAAAATTATTAATTACTTAATAAAAATTATTTATTTTTTCATTAGAAAATTATGAACGCATATAATAAACAAATTAAAAATAATACTCACCTATAGCTAGGATTATTTGTGATAATGTCATTTGATCAAATCAAACATTTCTAGACTTCGCTTGCCAAACAATTTTTATGCCTATTACCTACATTCGTAAGACACACATCTTGTAGTCATATTAAAAATAATACTCACCTATAGCTAGGATTATTTGTGATAATGTCATTTGATCAAATCAAACATTTCTAGGCTTCGCTTGCCAAACAATTTTTATGCCTATTACCTACATTCGTAAGACACACATCTTGTAGTCATATTAAAAATAATACTCACCTATAGCTAGGATTATTTGTGATAATGTCATTTGATCAAATCAAACATTTCTAGGCTTCGCTTGCCAAACAATTTTTATGCCTATTACCTACATTCGTAAGACACACATCTTGTAGTCATATTAAAAATAATACTCACCTATAGCTAGGATTATTTGTGATAATGTCATTTGATCAAATCAAACATTTCTAGGCTTCGCTTGCCAAACAATTTTTATGCCTATTACCTACATTCGTAAGACACACAGCTTGTAGTCATATTTTTGGCTTTTAAATATTAAGAAAAAAAATCAGGACTGGTGTTATTCAGTCTTCGGTAACCATATCTACTCTATTGGAGACCATTGTATAATGTGAAAATATTGCGTGCCTTCTAAAAACTTCACGGTATACCAAATTAAACACAGTGTAAACACTGGAAAGTTAATGATACTAAAATTAATTTGGCTCCGTGTATAAATGAATTAACTATTTTTAATGGTCAGACATTGGAGAAAAATCATTGTTGTTTTCTAAAAAAATTCCACCTCTACCCTACCTCCACCCCATCAGGTGACATGATCCCACTCATGACACCTTCGAATTTTGCGCTTGAACGTAATTGTCTAGGTTACTCGTCAGGTTCTCTGTGCATGATAACATTTCGGCCGTCAGCCGCAATCGCTTTGTGGAAATACATGTGTTTTGAGTTTTTATCAATTTTTCTCGTAATATTTCGAAGTAATTTTGCAAGTACTTTGTGCAACATATTATTGATTTTGGTATTGTTTAGATATTTTTAACATGACTAAGCAATCGAAGTTCCAATATGTATTGTTATATTTACACTAAGCGTTTATTTTCAGTTAATATTTATATGTTTGTGTGAAATTCTAATCAGGGCACCTTCGACACTTAGAGGCGTTACTCTTAAGGGGAACGGCTGCGGTGCCTGTTTCATACAAAACTAAATTTTGGAATGGAGGCCAAAATACCCATCCAAACTGATTGATCTATTTTTTTTTTAATTAAAGGTTTAGTAAATATCTATTACGGATGAAAAGTATTTTATTTATTTTTTTTTTACCTTGTGAAATATCGGCCATTACAGGAATTGATTTTTCGCGATTTTAGAGGCATCTTTAACAATTATTTAGGGGCTAACGGTGATTTAAAAAAAAAGTTTTAACCCATCTGCTTTGAAAATATAATGAAATATAAAATTAATTTTATTTTTAAAATATTAAAATAAGCCTTATAGTGGATTTTAAATTAAATTAAAAACCGCCAATTTACGGTGGAACACAAATTTGCCATACAGAATTAAAAATATCGACCCGAAAAAACCTTATTTTTTTATGTTTTATTTTTATTTATATAATCATTCTTACATAGCAAATGTGATATATTTTTTAAAAAGTATGATAAACCCACAAATAATTTTCTAAGCTGCCTCTAAAATTATGAAAATTGATTTTTTTTCATGGCACATAAAAAATTAGAACAAAAATAAATAAAATACTTCTCATCCGTACTAGATATTTATTAAACTTTTAATTTAAAAAAATGGATCATCCAGTTTGGATGGGTATTTTGGCCTCCAATCCATAATTCAGTTTTGTGTGAAACAGGCACCTCAGCCGTTTTTTAGCCAAACTTTTTGCAGAGCTAAACTACTAGTGTACTAATGTGTCTTAAATTAGGAGTGTCTTTTGTTATTATCAGTAAAAGAATTTCATATTGACGGCTCGGTCCGGTTGGATATGGGTTTATTATATTTTTTTAATAAAATTTAATTAATTAAAGCATCACCCGTTGTAAATTTTACCCCCCACCTTTCCCCAATAAAAAAACGAATACGGAATGCTGTAGAATAGGACCTACTGCTAGAAGGTTATCTTTCTAATACTCATGTATTACTACGTTCGCTGTCTCACTTGCTCAAGCGATGTTTAAAATCTTCAGGAAAGAATGGAAATAATGATTATTTCGTAACAAAAATTACCTGTCTATACAGAGCTGTTCATTAAACACGGATAAAGCCATTATAAGAAACGTTTCGATTCTGAATTGTCGTCTTTCTTCAGGGCGATACTGAGATCTACTATATCTAGTAACTAAAATTTATTTTTTTAAATTTAATAATTAAAGCTAATATTAACATATCTCAAATAAAATATGAAACAGAAACAAATAACGAAAATGTAACGATCGCATCTAGATTTCGAACCCAGAGCCTCTCGGTCTATCTGGAAACAGCGCTCTACCAACTAAGTTAATTCCACCTTATTACTTTCGATAAAAAGAATTATTATCGATAATTGTTAATATTTTCTTCAATGATTAACCATTTCAATGAAGTTTATAAAATTTAATGAGTTATTAAAAAAAAGTTGTTTAATTGATTTGAAGTCGATCTGAAATTACCGAAAGCCATACCAGTCAAAATCCATCGTCAGAGCTGTTGAATTTATGTGGACACGACTGTCAACTAATCGCGTAAACATAATCGAGTCGTGTCTATGTTTATCATTACTCGATAAGTTTTATAGCACCGATTTGTTAAACATTACAACAAAGTCGCTAGGTATAAATACAACAATAATTATCATCGTATATTTTACAGACCTTTTAGACTTGACAATCTTCACACAAGCACACGGAACAGCGATGAAATGGCTTTCTTTCATATTTATAACATGGACTGTTATAATAAATAATTTCCTATCAAATTATTTAACATCTGGTAAGTACGAAAAATAACTTTTATTCTATTTTCTTACTCAAAAATGGCCCTAAACAACACTTTGCATTCTGCTAATTCAAGAAATACTACAAATGATCTATCTATAATTTATATATGGGTACCTACGAAAATGTGTAAAGTTTCAAAAGACAAAAATCCTTAAACCGTAAAATTCTATGAAATACATCCTAAAATTTGTGAAGATTGGTTTGAAAAGAAGTGAAAGCAATTTTGAACGTTTTTCTAAGTTTTAATAATAATATTAAATACTTAATGAAACAAAACAATAACTTTGTTTATAACCACGAGATTTATTTATTTTTATTAGGACCGACCGGTTTCGCTTAATACAAGCATCATCAGGGTACAAAATTAAACTATATAGCCATAAACAAAGTTATTGTTTTATTTTTATTAATTATGTCGAACCACAAAGTGACTGCTTTCTATCAAAAAAATAAATTAAATAAAAAATACATTATATTAAATACACTCACTTTAATATGCATTGGCAGTCCGCATGTAGGTACTTTTTGACACTAAAAGAGGAGATAATTCGTCAATGAGGTCTTTAGCCATAACTCGTGATATTTTGAACAATATAAATTCTATTTCTCCAAGTCGAGAGTTCTAGAAACTCTAGAAGTTTTTAGTAGCGCTCAGGCAAAAATCGTTTGGTTATCCGCGGGTCTACGGTTCATGCGAGAAGTCGTATGATTCCTAATAAAATCAGGAACGTGACAACTAGAATGTCCCCTAATATTTATTTTATTTTCATGGAAATATGTTATATTTAAAAAGTTAATAACAACAGTAAAATAATTTTAAAAATAAAACAATAACTTTGTTCACATCACTTTTATTTATACTTTAGCCGGCTAAAGTATTGTATGGTAAAGTAAACAAAGTTATTGTTTTATTTTTTAAATTATAATGCCACATCACCAAGTTACTGCTTCATATAAAAACAGTAGAATAGTTTGTCAATATCTCAAAAAATTGAGAAGTTATGATCTTTCAAAGTTAACTTGGAAAAAACGTATACCCGTGAACATTTATGAACATTTTGACGGCTCATATCTTAGGTACTATTATGTATTTTCGAAAATTCAAAAAACTTCTGTCCTTACCATGCCCTAATATTTAATATGCTACATTTGTAAATGTTATAAAATTCCGTTGTAGACAACATCATTATTGCACAGCGTTAAAAAAAATCCATTTGTATATGAAACTTTATGTAATTCTCAATTCACTTATTTCATGTCCTTACTACATTTCGTGTAGGTACCTATGACATGTTATTATTTCAGGTTATGTATTTGAAAATGTCCCGGAATCCGCGGACAAACGACGCACCAGGAAAATAAGTTACCTCAATGAACTGTCACCGCAGCTTTCAGAGCACGATAGATTCTCCAACATCTCGCATAAGATTCTCTGGGAAAATGTGAGTAATCGATATATTCTTTTATATGATCTACCTGTCCGAAAATATTTTTTTTGTGATGGAACTGATTGCCGTCATTCATCTTTTATTGTCCCTAAAGGAGGAAGAGTAAAACGCTATGATTTGTGACATTATGGCGATATTATACGCAATATGATGGATATTATATTTTTTACGAAATACTTTTTTTTATTTCATGTACGTGCGCTTAGTATTCACCAAATACGTATAAGAAAATCGCATTAGTTTGTGACCCCTCATGCATATAAAACATTTATGTTTTGCGTATTAACGCTCAAAAAATACTTCAAACATTTTGCCTTAAGTTCACGTTCGTACATTTACAAAAAATGGATAAAAATGGGTGTAATTTCCAAATTCCATAAACACTATTTGTTATTATTTTTACGTGCATCATTTGGGAAAACATTAGACAAGAAAAACAAAATCTTTTATCAGTCAAACGCATATATTTTTCTCCAAATATTAGATTTTTTTATATAATTACAACTGGCTGTGTTTTGTAGGAGGCCTATTCCCGTTCTTTCTAGGGAAGATTCCTTATCTTTTCCTTAGGCTTAAAGACTTCTTGGTTAACTGCGGAATTCCGGTGAGACATAGCAAAAAGATCGTAAATAGATTGTTAGAGATTATTTAAAAACACAAATTGATGAAATATCTTCAAGTGACAAAGATTTTGAATCAAAACTTTTAAATACAATTACATTATATTATAATTCACTCGTTCCGAACTCACACTCAAGGAACGACTTAGATTTTTTATTGGAGTCAGAAACTATACAATAGTGTAATTTGTACAATTGTTGCTTCCGGAACGGCGGACACAGGCGGACCGAAAGGAACGAAGGACCGAGTACGAGGAATCGAGTCCGTGTGGCTGAACTCGGAATTGGAACTGAGTTCGTAAAATAAATGGAATGACCCACCTTTACGGTCGGCATAGATTAACCACGACGGAAAATGTCACTTTTAGTATTAGTGACCAAAAAATATCATTACTATCTAGCGAGGTAGGTTCCCTTTTTCAAAACGTAATACTGCGTTAAAAGGCGTATTACTGATATTTAAAAATATAACAAAAATGTATGACAATGCATTATAATATAATGTAATTATTTTTAAATGTTTTTGTTAAAAACCTAGTGTCACTTGAAGATATTTCATTAATTTATGTTATCAAATAATCTCAATATGTTTAGGATTTTTTTTACTATATATCTCCGGAATTCCGCAGTTAGGAGCGCAATTCCCGTTATTTTTAAGGAAGATAGTAAATAAATTATGTTTTTTTTTTCACAATAAGCAAACATATTGTCGATTGACAGGATGAATTGAATGAAAATACACTTTTTTAATCCACTGTTATTTTTGTATACGTCGACTAGTTTCGATTCGACTGAATCATCGTCAGGATTGAATCGGGTCATGTCAAGAGTCGGAATAATATAAGAGTATGTATGAGACGATATATTAATGCGAATAAAGCAAGACGTGTTTGCAATGAAAGGGTTATTATGTGGCGGTACATCCTCCCAACGTACTTCTGCGGGGAAAAGACAGATAGGGAGATAGTAAATAAATAATTGTTAGAAATACATTATAGTATATTGTGTTGTATATTTCTTTAAGGCGCATTTAAGGTGGTTTTCACAAAAATTGCGCTATATACCAGGGGTGTTAGTTGAAGTTTGCCGATTTTTTCAATAAAGAAAACACTTAATTCTCAAGGGAATCTCAAAAAAAAATTTATTCAAAGTATTGACCATCGGATTCTATACATTTTGCCCATCTTTGAGGCAAATCATGGATACCATTCCAAAAAAAATTTTCTCTTTCGAGGCAAACCATTCGACGAGCCATTTTTCGACTTTTTCAAAATTGGCGAAGCGCTGCTCTGCGAGTGAGTGTCCCATCGATGCGAAAAGGTGATAGTCGAACGGGGCAAGGTCTGGAGAGTACGGCGGGTGCGATAATATTTCCCAATTCAATGCTTTAAGAGCGTTCTTCACTACTTTAGCTGTATGAGGCGGTTTGGCGGTTTTTTCGATTTGTCTCTCGTTCATTTGGTGTGGTACCCATTTTCCATACTTTTGGATCTTTCCCATGGCTTTTAAACGTTGGCAAATTGCTCTTCGGGTCACATTAAGTGTTTGGGCTAATTTTTGTTGCGATTGGGTTGGGTCTTCATCCAATAACGCCTGCAATTCCTCGTCTTCGAACTTTTTCGTTGCACCAGGATGTTCATTGTCTGTTAAATCAAAATCTCCACTTTTAAATTGACGAAACCATATCTCACATGTTCTAATCACTGAAGCATATTCACCATAAGTTTTTACCAGCACCCGATGAGCTTCAACTGCTTTTTTTTTCTTTTGATGAAATAAGAAAAGCAACGAATGCCGCAAATGCGACTTACTTGGAACGAAACTCGACATATTCACTGAGGTAACCAACTATGACACTATTATTTTGGCAGAATGTAACTTGTGTATTTTTAAAGGTTAATTTCCATAGAAAAATATGACATAGATGCCAAATCATAGAAATGTATACATATCTCTAGCGACATCTATGAGTAAAACCGGCAAACTTCAACTAACACCCCTGGTATATATATTTTATATTATATTATACATACTAAGCGGAAAATGTTGCTTGCATCGATAGAACACTTATCTAGCCGAGGAATTGAACTCACGATGCCTAGGTGTGAAGCCGACGCGCTACCAATTCAGCAACTGACCTTTTGAATATCATACTAATAACATTATACTTCTATTACTAATAAAGGTTCATGGCCCATCTCCCTTGTTTCTGTTATCTATGGTGTTAGCACACATACCTCATAGATCTCATTTTTACAGTGTTTTCTCTACTTATTACTATATTACTGCATTACTATATTTCAATAAACGTCGATTTATCGGCGCTGAATCTGAAAAAAAGCATTTAAATTTAATCTTTCCATATTATTTTGAATTTCTTTGAATTACTGCCATCTCGTTATTGAATACGTTAACTATATATCGAGGCAATTTTTTAATAGAAATACTCGAATATGAATTTTCTATCTTTGGCTAACCTTTGTTCAATAGAATCTAATTAGAAAAATGATGAAAATCAACAACAGAGACATGTCGGAAATGCTTGACTTTCTGAGGGTCTAATTTGGTCGTTAAAGCTGAATTCCTTCAAGAAACTTACTATTTCTAAAATATAATATTTTATTGTAATACTAACACATAAGTACTGTACTTTTATAAGTTTCTAATAGGAATTCAGCTTTAAACCTACCATAACGCCCTTTAGGTGATTTCCCACGAAAACGGCGCTATAGAAGTAATCCAATTATTATTATTATTTAACAATTTATTCCAATTCATATTCCGTAATGACAACCACCTACAAACAATTCATCTCAATATTCTAAATTATGGGTCAGTTGTTTCACGTGCTTGAAAAATATAACAAAACTTGAATAGGCTTTCATAGAACTTGAATAGTAATTTTTAAATTTTGACTAATCCTTGTTTCTCGAAACAATCCGCACTAAGAATTTTAAACATAATATACGAGTATTGTATCGGAAGTGTTCGCCTCTCCTAGTATATTTAGGTGCGGCCATTTTCGTCATCATATTTGTTGTATTCCACTTGTGTAGATTGTTGTTATTGTTTTAATTTGTAAGGGAGTCGGATCGTTTAATAAATATTGTTTCGCTGTTCGCAAACGATTCCGACTCCCGATGCCTTTGTAAATGTTTTGCTCGAGTGGCGGGGTGTGTCCCGCTACTTCTCGAATGACTTGAATAAAGCGTCCAAGCAGTACGGCGGTGAGAAAGAGAGGGGCTTGTCGGGCATCCACAGAGCGCGGTAAGTCCGCGCGTCGTAGACTACCTCAAGTATCCTGCGAAAACCAAATCGAGTCACGTAGCCTTCAACCGCCTGTTGAAAAGACGCCCTCTCTCTCCACTGCCTGCTCTGACTTCTGATCTACTCGCCTTCTTTACTTCTGACCACCGCTTAATCTGGACCCGCATCGGACTACTGCCTCTCACTGGACCCAAACCAAGCATCGTCACACGGACAAGGCCCGAAGAATTACAAAAGTAATTAATAAGGACTTTGTCGTTAATATCGTTCCTCCTCGCAGAGGGAATGGTGGGTCGTGTTTTCTCCCATCCCAGCCCTCTCCACAGATCGGGATCAGCTGCCCCCCTATAGTTCGTTTGTGTGCCATTACGTCTGCTATGTTTTATAATATGTTACTACTCGGCTTCGCCTGAGTTTCATCGCGAATATTTCCTTTTTTTTATAATTGTTTTATTTTATTTACAGTCGGATAATATCGCAGGACCTTTCAATATTTCAGGTACATTTGCCAAATCAGGTGAGTGTAGAAAAACCTTTTTGTTTCTAACTTTATTACTAACGCTAATTTTTTTCTTATATTAAACAGTAGAATGTAATTACATTGCTAATTAGCAAACAATATGATATTTAATCTTATTTTATGACAGTTAAACGAATACCTTTATGGTGTATAATATAAATTACTTTGCAATTTAAAAAATATAAAAATTATGTATTCCGGACAGAAAATGCTGTGTAAAGGTGTTTTTTCTGCCTCATGAAAAGAGTGTTCAGATTGAAAGTGAAGACTTTGTAGGCATTTTTCAATACGATACATGTTGAAATAAAATTTACAAATGTAATTTTTTACAGGTGGTTCTGAATCTGTCTGGAATTACACAGGTAATAACAGCATTTTTTTAGGTATTCTGCACAAGCATACCAGCTATCCCGGTGCCAGTAGATCTATAGCATCCCCTTTATATATTTTGTTGTTATAGGCTGAAGGAGGTGAGTTGTTGTATTTAATTTCAAAAATTACTTTGCTAGAAGAAATTATTTAAAAAGGTGTTGTGTTCGGTATTTTTTTTTAAATGAGTTAAACACCGTTTTTTTTATACGAAAAATAAAGTAATGTAGCATATAAACATTATAAAGCATAAACAGAAAAAAACTTCTTTGTGTGGGGTAAAATTTATGTTATATGCGAGACCTCCGTGACAGAATGGTATGGTTTTTGGTGCTGGATACGGGTTACGGGTTACGATTAATTCTACGGTTATGGTAAAAAAAATATGTTTAAGGGGGCAGAGTCAAATAAGGCGCTAAACGTCACTTCGCAGTATGCTAACGTAAGCAATACAACACATAATTTATCTGCAACTTCTTAACAGAAAGTTACGAAAGTGTCTAAGGTTTTCAGTGACGTAAATTCTTAAACTGTAATCTTTTACATTATATATGAAATATCTACTGTAATTTTAAGTAAAACGCTCGACAGTGCCTTCGCCGTTATGTTAACTGCACCCATTACAAACATATTTAATTAAAATCTTTCCACAATCTCAGAGTAAATAAGATCAAGAACCAAGAGCGTTTATTAAAAATAATTCAGTAAATCTAGATTTTCTCTGTAATTCCCTCAAAGTTCAGGAATTTTTAAATTCAGTTCCGTCATACAAAAAACCTATGACAATCTCCGGCCCGCGCGATTGTTGATAAAACGATTTATTTCGCCGGAGTAAATCAGTTGTGAGAAGCCCTTCGGAGCGAGCGGACGTCGATTTGAAATTCGATATTTTTGTCTGTTTTATGACGAATGGCTGGGAAGAGAGGTATTAAACTGCCACCGGAATGTAGGAATTACGTATTTTCGATTTTTTTTGTTGTAATCACATTTCTTTGCAACGTTCTTTAAGATGGTCCAAAAAGTGATTAATTTATTATACGGCACAATATAAAAGACCTGCGCACTGGAAAAAAACTGACGGACGTGGTATAGATCTATAAGATTATATCTTTGCAGGCTGTCAAAAGCAAAACTAATGAATGAACGAATTATTTTTAAAATCTTAACATTTTTTGTGCCCATATAATTTACAATCTTGACGCCCCTGACTGCATATATAAGTATGCCGATCTGTGCCTATCAAAATCCATAGTTTTAGCGGCTATCTTGAATTTCTAGATATTCACACCGATTTGGTTAGAAAGCGGCGTAAGTCATGTTAGGGGGGTGCTGATGTCAAATTTAATGTCAACCTGATTAATTTCGATGTTCATTTTGAATTTTGAGTTCTCTACCGATTTGGTTCAAAATCGGAATTAAAGTGTTTGGAGGTACACTGAAATCAAATGCGAAGAATGGATAACAAAGAATGTTTTTCTTCATTTAGAACAACTGTATCTCAGACGATATTAGGTCCTTGGAGACCAATTTGTTTTCAATTTGTACCATCTTTAGCCTACTTTATAAAGTATAGATTAACCTTTACTGAAAAATTACTCCTTCACTGTCAAAATTGACCAAAACACTAAAAAATGATAACTTACAAAAAATTTGCATAATTTAGAACCGCTGTATCTCGGACACTATTAAGTCCTTAGAAACGTATTTGATTTCAAATTATAGCATATTTGGTCTTCTTTGCGTGTGAGAGGGGCAAGGGGAAGATAGGAGACTTTTGTGAAAATACTCCCTGTTATAGGTATTATTCACCTGCAAAATTTCAGTTTTTCTTATTGCCTTCATTGACTGAACTACTGGTGAATTGTATTCAAGCTTATTGTCTGCATCTGGAGTGGGTTGTAAATCACTGTTATCTACCTATGTTATATTTTTACTGCTGTTTAGTATACAATATTGAAGGCCGTTTCGAAATCCCAAAAATTATCAAAAGACAAATAATTCTTATTCCCGTTTAATAAACGGGATCTAATTCACATCCGCCATCTTGGTTCCTAAGTTAAATATAATAGTCGGATTCCTTAACCATTAATAAAAACCAAAGCCATTGAAAGAACAGCCATATAAAAAAGCATCTAATTCATTTCAACCATCTTGAATCCACAAGTGGACAATCGAAAATCGGATTCCTTGATTCAAAAACCATGAAAATAATTCCCTATGTCAAAAACTGTGCTTACATGTATTTCTGAGCAGGTGATCCACGTTACCCATTTCTATAATATTTCCGAAGCAAAAATAAAAGATTATGATGTGAAGAAATAAATACGTAAATAGTAACAAAAAAAATATTTTGTGAAAGGTACTTTGTATGGGTACTGTCAATTATTAATATATTATATACAAAATCAAAAAAAAAACATATTCTCATCATTTACCCTAACCTATACCAACAGATCGACTTGCTTTACTTTGCAGTAAGCGGCAAAAAATCCTCCCTTTTCCGACTGCTAAGTTAAGTCTGTCAAGCTTCTATTAATTTATTGTTACACAGCGAATAAACGAAAAAAATATAGAGCAAATGTTTTTTGTTTCGTATTGCATCAATACGATGAACATTTTTTTAATCCGGCGTGGTCTACATTATCCACATTTCCCCAATCCTGCTGCCGGATCGTGGTGGTCCGTGGTTTTGAGTTTGAGGCCTAAAATTCCTAACGGCGGTGAATACGCGGTCTTATACTGGACCCTTAAGGCCATCCACTTGCTAAAATTCCAACTAAATCACGCGCTCCTTATGAAGGTGGTGACAAGGTCGAAATTCCCGCTTAACACCGACCGCACGTTTTGATTTACGCAAAAAAACTTCACGAAAACGCGTATTTTATATTAATTCGTAAAGCTCACGCATAAATATTTAAATGTTTTAGGTCATATTCTAAAAAAACCTAATTTACCACAATGAGCACTATGACAATATCGGAAAAAGGATTTGTTAGTAGGAGATTTTGCGCTTTAAACATTTTTTTTAGGTCTGATACATTATTTGTTTTTAGGCTTATAAAAAGACACAAAAAAATTGGACGGTTATACGAAACTCCAAGGTGTGTTTTACTTTCAGTACTTAATTAAATGATCTATGATATTTCTAGGACATCAAATTTTCAAACCGAAAACACACGATTTTGCATTACTTCCCATTGCATCGACTTATATATATAATCCTTCACACAGGAAATCTGTTACGATTTGATTCGTCTTCTCTGTGGCGCTAAAATTATAAAAAAAATATGTATGTCTATTATCTTGTTAACTCGTTACATGTTGGAAGATAGTATTATAAATATAGCCCCGGTCTGAGACTACCAATAATGAATTAGTAATCGGAATATCTATGTTTAGTGGCAAGATCAGAATAGGACATACTTCCTTAAGACTTACTTCCTCGCCCTCCTTATCTCCTCATCCGCCTCCTTCAGCTTCATAAGTATATGTTTTACTGCCGTATAAAATAAATCAGTATTTCATTTTGCATTTTTTGTTTGTTATTTAAAACCTTTTTCAGATCAACACAACTGGGGTGCCCAGTTTCCCCAGTGCAACGGCTTGTGTCAATCACCTATAAATATTAACACAACCGAAGCGAGGTACAGGGATGCTCCTTGCCTCAAGTGGTACAACTATAGCAATTTCCACGCGCAGTTGAATATAGTCAACAATGGACACACAGGTAATAAATATCCTTTCGAGACATACCCCATTATTAAATATATATTTTCTAATGTAAAAAGTCCCCGACCAGTACCTGTTTAGTGTAGATGTGTGGAAAGGCAAATATTAGATTAGACGAATTCCGCATAGACAAGGAACAGCGTTTTTGTCGATTCAGTTAAATCCAAGCGCTGATTAAAAATCTTTAAGGTTTTAACCCATAATCGGCCACTTGCACGCATTTTGTAACGGCTTGGAAAAAATCGTGTTCCACTTAGACAACGAAAATGTTACTAAAAAAATTAGAATCTTATAGTTTTTTAATAATAAAATAATCAGATCCGGTTTTTTAGTTCGTGACGTCACTAATTAAAAGTGTCCGGCTGACGATCTCTTTATTCATTTTAATTAAATTACACACCTGTTTTTTAAATATGACAACACTGAGACTTCCGCTGACTTTTGACATTTGATAACATCAATCTCGATCTCGTTCTATGATATCTAAAAACCTATAAATGTAGTATAATTACATTATGTTCCATCAATTATTTAGGCAGTAATAATATTTTTCACGAGTTTTGTCACGTGAATGACAATGTTTTCATACATACCTATTGTTTATTAATGTGCTATTAATATGAACTTATATTGTTAATAGAGCTAATAGATATATATAATGACAAATATATATTTAAGTTACTTTTACGAATCTCGGACCCATGAATCCATGACAATAAATACAAAGCCTGCTCCATCTCCGCGCTTCATATTTGAATTTTGATAGACGTCAAAATGAACCAACTTATCAGTGTAACGGTCAGGGTGTAAAGTATTGTAAAGTTTAACAAAATCTTACTGTAAATATAGAAGAAGATAATATTAACACAACCCAAATGAACCACGAAACCGAAAAAACAACAGAAAATAAAAAGATTTCAGTCGCATCTGGGACTCGAACCCAGGACCTCTACCTATCCGGGGTAATCGCTTAACCAACCAGCTAATGAGACCAGATCAATTTACGCCATCTACACCGATATCATATTTCAAGTTCAAGACTTGTTAATATTATCCTCCATTTTTAAATCCCATATTATTGGCTGCTATCCTTATGATGTTGGTTCATTTGGGATGTGTTAATATTATCTTCTTCAATGATTAAATATTACAATGAGATTTACAAACTTCAATAAGTTATAAAAAATAAATTGCAATGTAAAATATAGAAGTATAATTTAAATCTGAGAAGAAAGATAATAATATCAAACATCAAAGAAGATTAAGGTATGTTTGTACAATAATGCTCGGCTGCTGAAATTTCTACATAAACCTTATAAAAACCGTCCTTGTTTTGGATATATTTTATGTGATCCTTCCAACTGGTTTTTATATGTTTCTTACTTTTAACAGACCTTCCCCCATTTTTGTGTTTACCTTCCTTGTTTAAAACTTCATAGTATTTTTTCTATTATACATTGGGTACCTAGTATTTACATAAGCTGATTTTATTGTAAAATATTTGGATTCAGTAAAACAGCTATGTCTAATGAAGTCGAACATTATAATAATCAATAAGATGGATAAACTAAAAAATAATTTTATGAGATATAATATTTTTGATCCGCCTCATTATCGTTATTCTTCTCTGCCATTCGTGTCGAATTCGTAATATTTTTAAAATTATTTTTGGCGATTTAATTATTTTTTTCACGCTCGGAAATTTATTTCCAATTTTAATGATAATGTGTTGATAAGTTTTTTTTTATCATTGTGGCATCAACGGCGTTATTTTCAACGGTTATTTTCAGCAGTTGAAAATCGCCAACGATAACGGCGTTGGCATTGGATTAAATTATCGTCAACGCCCAGTACTATTGTATACAGGTATATAGTCACGCATCGTCGCAAGATCCCATGAACCGTTCAATCGTCCATTATTTACGAAAAAAACGTACGCAATGGGTATTTTGTATAAACGATAGATTTTCAGGCTGGTATTTACGACTGGTAAAAAATATATGAGAATAAGAACAATTTCCTGCCATGCAAAGCTCTAAACTCGAAAGTCGCTGTCTGGCAATGTAGCTATTTTATGTCGTTTTGGACGAAATATTTTTTAGCGTATAGAATGTACTGGGTAAAGCGCCTGCCCAATTTTTTTTTCTTCCATTAAGTTTAGAGAATGGAACGATAATGCAAATAATTTACATAATATTTTAGTGTTTCGTGAACACCTCACTAAGAGAATCTGTGCTGAGGTGTTCACGTGTTTTAGAAATGTTTGGATTGTGAATTGTGCGTTTTAGTTATTTTATTACGTAAAAAAAGTAAACAGGTGTTGCAAAAATAGAAAATCTGTTCATGATATCACGTAAATGATGTTGCGTTAGTTTAGGTTAGGTTATGTTATTAAGTTCAGGAAATTTTTCGTACATTTTGTTTTGATCCATACTAAAACATTTTGCTTGATTGTATGTGTTGGTGTATCCTCTGGAGGTTGTTTCAATGATACCATTGGTAACGATGAGAACTAATAATAAACTGTTTTCCAGTGGATGTGCATGGCCCCTGGGGCAGCGGGGCCCCCGACAACCAGCCCATTATGGAGGGCGGACATCTTGACGGCCGCTACCAACTGTCCAACGTTGTCAGCCACTGGGGAGATGTGAAGGTGGCGGGGACTGAGCACACTATCGACGGGGAGAAATACTCCATGGAGATGCAATTCGTTCACTTCAAAACTACTTACCAGTGAGTAGTATTTTCTCAAACTTAGTGAACTTAATGAATAATTTATTTATTTTTTACATGAGTACCGTACAAGAGTCTCAACTGCTGCCAACCATCTGGAGGCAGTGAGACTATGGCATCCCCAATTGGGAAATGTTGTGAGGCTGAAGGTATTGGGATGGGGAAGGAGAAGGGGAAGAGGAAGGTGGGGAAATACCTGGCTATTCAGATCTGGTCACAAAACACGGTTAAAAACCATTTCAAGCAACGTTTCAATTCTGAATGGTGGTATTTCACCAGGGCGTTCCAGGAGTATCTTCCACTCTGGAACCTGCGCAAATATACTATATATTATTTTTAATTAATTAATTGTGAAACAGCACAAATTAATTAAATAAAATTTACTTGCGCACGCCGGGATTTGAACCCGCGACCTTCGGATTCGTAGTCGAGAGCCTTACCCCTCGACCATGGAGGCCGTGAAAATAGAATAATACCTACATTCTATATTATTCATATCCCTTTCCAGTTATCCTTACAACTTTGGGATGCTCTGTGAAAATACCTCATATATTTACAAAGCCAAAAAGACGAATTTGACATTTCATTACTTTTCAAAAGAACTAAAACAACTAAGTAAAATTTTGATAACAAGTGCGCATATTATTTTTTTATGGTTAATGCTTACTTGAAATTTGTAATTTTTCAGCGAAAAATTCGAATTTCTCCATTTTCACGCGAATAACAGGAAATCAGGAAATTTTCATATTTTTCATGCGATATTCTGGTATTTTTAAATAAAAAGGTAATATTGTACGTTCTAAATATAATTGTACTCCTTTCCCTTGACAAGCTTGAGTAGCTATAAAATGGAATACAGTAAACTTCATGTCGAAAACGCGGTATATTATCATTCTTTTTTTTCTGAAAAACAGCAGTAATAAAAATAAAATAAAAGACAATATAATTTTTTTTTATCAAAAATATGCCCCACTTTTGAAGCAAAATATTTCCACTTTTGCGGGAAAATAAACCCATTCTCCCAAAAATAAGGCGAATCTTACAAAAATGACACGAGTTTCATCCAAAAAATAATACCACTTTCTCTAAAAAATTAACACGGAATTTTTAGCTAACAATTACCGTTGTTTCTATTATGTTTAAAGAAATGCATCAGCTGCACTTGCATCATGTGACCCGGAAGCTATTGCAGTGGTTGCATTGCTCTTCAAGGTAAACTTCATTATAATCGATATTACTTACACAGGAACCCATCAGCCATCAATAAGTAGTACTTCGCCGTTCTGGCTTTTGAGGGATCCCAGGAAAACCTCAGGATTATGAGAAATAGCTGGAACGTAAATACGAAACACAATCTGGGAAACACTTGCTATGTGGGTACTGTAACCAGGACCAGCCCTGAGCTAAGCAGTGCCTGGCGCATGAAAATTTTTGTCGCCCCTAATCACCTCAATGGTGCTGTGTTGTGTTAGGTTATATATTACCATTGCCTCGGCGCCTTGGACAAATGGCGCCTGGAGCGGACTTCTCCAATTGCGCCTGCATAGGACCAGCCCTGACTGTAACTCGTGCAATATATATAAGATCACTATGTTGTTATATATTCCGCTGATTGTTGTGGCCAACTGAATAAATTAGCATTCAAATTTCTCACCAAATTCTTAAAAAAGTACATCATGGTTTAAAATTCGTTACTTTTTTTTTAATTTTAGAACACATGCTGATAATAATAATAATGATTTTTGACAGATTTAAAGAAAAAAAGTGCATGAGAATATTGATCCCTCCCGATGAGAAACTAACTTAGACTCCGCATTCGTAAAAATAATTGTTTTTCTTTTAACGGAATATTAATTCTTTCGTTACTTATCAGATTGTTATAATTTACTATAATTTTTTTTAACAATCAAAATTGAAGTGGAGTTAGGGATTAAATCATAGAAAAAAAGGATTGTTGAATCGGGGAGAGACTTGATAGAATAGAGGGTATTCTTTTATAGAGGAAAGAGGGACGACCAAAAAACATGTGATCTAAAGTTCCTGTCTACACTAGAAAAAGTACAATCCGGGAAGTCAACCGGGTAAATTTAAAACGGGTGAGAGGGAACAGAAAATGTTCAACTGTTTTTCGAACATTGATGAAATTTCTCTTCCTGAAAATTGCATCTACAAAAAGACGCAAACATTCCTCTGAAAAAGGAATTAATTAAATCACTTTCTGAACCATTTTATATCGGATTACCCGGACACGAACCACGAACACCCAATGATAAATTCGCTATCAAGGTATGATGCAAATTCTACATTTACATATAAAAGGCCAAAAACGGTCCTCCGAATGGAGTACCTCCAGCAGCATCTCTGCACTTGGTTTTTTACATATTTTTCCCATTCTCACAATTTCAATAAAGCATCCAAAATATAAAGGTTAAAAAAAAACTTAATTACATTAAAACAAGATTATTTTTATAATAAAGGCATTCTGAATTTAAATTTGATCAAAGACCTTGAAAATTGCTGGAATTGATAGAACCACAGTTTTGATGACATAGTATCGAGGTATAGTAGGTACTTTTGGATTTGGCCATCCCTGGTTTAGGTAAACATTATATTGGTGTATGTGGATTGTGTCGAGTAGCATCCATGCTGGCTACCGACTCAAGGCCTAGCGAAATATAACAACACGTGTGTTCGGGTAAGAGTACCGTTTTTTAGCTGTTATGATTAGTGGTCAGTTAGTGTAGATAATACTTAAATACCATAGTCACAACACTGGTATAGATAAGACCCCAATTTATTGAGTAAATAAAAACCAAACTAATGTACATTTGAATTAAATCCAGATTTCAGAAGAAGACGTGATGCCCTCGATGGTGTCCATGCTCTCCACGCTGTACAAGGAGCAGAAGGGCCAATTGATCTTCCCGGCCATGTTCCCTGTATGGCTGGTGCAGGTCCTCGAGTGGGAACCCTACTACACCTACAAAGGCTCGCTGACCACGCCGCATTGCAATGAGAATGTGCGCTGGATAGTGTTTGAACAGGCCTTACCTATACCTATTGGCTTCGTAAGAATTATTTCTGTTTAAGCATCAAAACAAAGGCCAAAGCAAATTATGTTTTCAAACTACATCAAGCCCGCCGCGCATGCGCATTGTGCAGTGTTTGCTGCATGCAGAATGTTGCAAGTTGCAAGCGAAGTAGTTACTTCGACAATCTCCCCCCAACTAATTATTTTTATGCTCTCCAAAACAGTAACCAGCACGGTATTTAAAAAAAAGAACTTGATTTTACGAGGTAAATAAACTTGCGCCGAATGGCCCTTGATTTTTGAAACCCTTTGAAGTGGCTTGATTGGAGTCTCTTTAAAAGTCATTGGTATAATTTTCTATCTTTGCTATTTTTGCATTGTTTTGTGTCTCGTCAGTGTCTCCTTTTTTGTGCGTTACTTCGTTTTACACTATCCGAACATCGTGTACATGAGAATCGCTAAGGTACTGGGCTACTGCCACCGCCATCGTCTACAAAAAGCTTGCGAGTCAGATTCCAGCAGAGGGCATAAAACGTATTTTCACAGGTCGTTCCATTTATAATATGGACGCTGCCCATGTAAACGGGCGCTAAGGCATACGATCATTCGAATTTTTTGGTAGGTGGCTTAAAAAATACAGTACTTAAATCAGCAAGCCCGCCTGTAGTGGTGCGTTCCAATTACACTAGTTTGAAATGGGACCTAAATGACCTTCTTCAAATTCTGACATTGAATGTATGTAAAAAACTATAACAGCTAATAATAGCGTGCCTAAAGGTGTAATTTTCAACGGTTTTTTCCTTTTTGTTCTTTAAAAACGTGATTCTTTTTTAACTTTTAAGTGGTGTGGTGAACAAAACTTACAAAGTGGCGTAGTGGGTCCCGGGGACACATAAGACTCTCTTAAACAGACTTTTTGTGTGAGCAAGCTGCCTATCCTCCTACGCAATCTCAGTCAGAATGTAGGAAGGTACTGAGACGCGCGGAGCCCAACGGTGAATAAAATGAGAGTGGGAAAAAATTGATGTGGGTCCCGGGGACCCACCACGCCACCTTAGGAGTTAAATATTATTAATATGGCTTTTCTATTTCTCCAGGTGAATCTATACAAGAGGTACACACATAACGGATCACCAATAGTCAACAATTTTAGATACACACAACCTACGAATAACAGGATAATATATAGACAAAGGACTTGCTGACCAAATAATTAATTATTTGATTTATCATATTTATTTGAACAGATCGGTACAAATGTATTTATGTGGGAATAATAGCATGTAATACCAAAATTAAAAGTAAAATTTAAAAAATAAGAGTGCTTTATTTGAAATGATATCAATCTGATTGGTTGAAACTGATCTTGTAAAAAATTACTTAGGTAAGCAACTCGTCATTCTCATCAACATCAATATAGAGATACATATCAATCGTTCAGTTCATTAGTCAAACATCTTCAATTCCTAAGTTTTTAAATAATGAGGAAAGTAATATTCTAATGCCTACAAATGATTCGGATGGTCAATAAATAAAATGGTTACCATAAATCAAATACCTACTATTACTATGCGCCAGCGTTTTACATAATTAAAAAGTATCAAAAATAACACCACGAGGCACATTAAGGACTAGTACACTAGTGGGACTTTTTACCCTACTCGTCAACATCAAGATTTGGAAGCGCACCCCTGCGCCGCACTATACATACCCTGTACGCGGGCATCTCACTCGTACGCCACAAAATTACTAGAGTTGAAGAGCCCGCGTTTGACAGAAGTCATACATATTTTTGACACGTAGAAAAGGTTAATAAGGAACTAACTAGGAATAATGTGATTCTATCTTAAATACCAATCATTTTTGAGTTAGTTTTCATAAGCAATTGAAATAAATTGAATGTTTCAATTTTTCGAAGCCTGCTAAAAACGCATGAAATCTATGGCCGGTCGGTTTAAAGATTAAAATGTTAAATGTCAAAACAAGGATGAATTTTACCGAACATAATTTTATATTCTATTCATAATAAACAATAACTAAATACAAGCAATAAAATTACATACCTAATTAGAAACTTAAACTACAATAATAATATTTACAGTAACATTATCATAATTTCCGCATTGACGACTGATTTGCCCATGAACATACCTTATTTTTTTCAATAATAATGATTTTTATCTTATACAACAATAAATTAAAGACATTATTGAGCTCAAAACAAATACTGTAGAAATATGACAATACGCGAAGCTCGTGACATTTACCATACATTGAGATTGCAAAAATGCTACACCCCTGGCGGTGTGAGTTGGCGAAATTGGTTTTTCCATACATTTTAATAGATTTTCTTTGAAATATATTCTTAATAAATTATTGAAAACTAAAATTAAATAAATAAATATTAGGTAACCTACATATGATTTTACTCCTTTTTTGCTCATATATATATACATATATGTATATATTTTCTAAAAAAAAGGCTCTTAGGATTCTATTAACATTTAAAGCCTCGCTGCTCGCGCTCTGCCTAAATTGTTTAGGAAGAGAATAAAATAGCAGTACAATCCGGAATCACTGTAGCCCGAGCCACTAGAGGTGGTAGTGTAGCATGTTGTCAGTATTTTGACAAAGGTACGCGTGTAATCAAATATCATAGAAGTCATTTTCTAATATGATATATCAGTATTTAAGTCTCCGATAGGAATACATTTGTGTTTTTTTGTAGATTGAGTTCATCAGAAAGCGTTTAAAAAAACAGATTAATATTACATATTTTTGTATAATTAACTTTGGTTGCATACGAGATGTAGTCATTAAATATGTAAGAGTGAATATTTATCCTTTATCCGGCACTCAGTGAGGATAATTACATCTAAATTAATTTGTAGGTTCTTAATTAGGATATGAAGTTCATTAAAACTTTTGTCAATACTTATATTTTTATTTAGTACCTATATTAAAATTGCTTTTCCGAGTTAAGAGTTTTTCTGGTCTATTTGTACAAAATGTGTTGCACAAAAAAGTTTGGTGAAATAAAACACTGATTATAAATTATCTTGCAAGTTTGTTTTATTAAAATAGTCTATGACAGCCACAATTAAATTAGCAAAAAATAATTAAATAAGGTAACCACAATTTAAGTATCGATTATCACAAACAATTATTTACAAATAAATATGTCTGAAAACACAAATCGGTGGAAAAATTTCTCAACAAAATTATATAATGAGACATATTTGAAACATATCACTCTATTTTATATTTTCAAATAATATTCAATAACATTTTTTTCTGAAACACAGTTTCATAAATTAGACCTTTCTATGGCCAGGAGATTTTTAATAAACTTACTATCTAAAACTAGCATAATAATTAATTGATGACTGCTTTAATGGAAGACATGATATTATTTCTAATCATATTTGACTTACTAAGTCATCATAATATTGGTTTCAGCAAGGGTAGACAGTGAAGGGAGAGTGCCACAAGTCAACACCTTCCTAAATAAATGCCTGCACCGACATCCGTGATGGACGCCGATCTTGTTCAAATATAATTTCTTACATAGTGGATGACTATTCAATTTCTGTACTCAAATTCTAACCCCTAATAACATAGCGGACAAATATGAAAAATCTGCCACTAGAGGAGCTATCAGTGCCTTGGCAATTATACAGAAAAGTGTTGGTAAAATCCCCATCCGCACAAAATATTATACATAATACATAAACTTCAACTAAACAAGCAGGAAGATATAACATGAGGTCTATGTATATATTAATAAATAGACAACGAATTAACAATACACTGGTACTGCCCAAGAGATATTAAAGTAAAAATTCACAATTTATTAAATTAAATACAAAATCGAATTTCACTCACATTTATTAATGCACAATCAAATTTTCAGCTTAGTAATAAAAAAAAACTCATTAAAATATTATCATGACACAATAAATTAGGTAAAAAAATATCAGAATAAATTTAAATAATATATATAAAAACTCATTATTGGTAACACATGAAGTTACCTGCATGTATGTATGTATGTACATATCATTATAAGTAAACAGCTGGAAAAGTATTATTTCCTATATTATTTTATGACCAGCATAAATCATTTCATTCAACTAGTACGGAGTTTATTAAGTACACACTGGGCAAAAACAAACGTACATATAATTTTCTGTAAACACAGACTATGACAAGCTGATTATATTTTTGCATAATGAGGAAGTTTCTTGAGATTTTATTGAAAAACCAAACACCTTTAACAAGTCACGAGGTTTTGTAGCTGCATTGAGGTTGCATCCTTTTCACAGTATCCATGTGCCTTATGTCAACATAGTTTATATGCAAATCTGATACTTTGCAAGAGCAAAATAAGAATTATTTTTTTGTAGATTTTTCATAAAATCTAATTGTTTTTTGTAGATTTTTCACTAAAATCTCTATTATTTTTGTAGATTTTTCATAATATCTTAATTATTTTTCGAAAATTCAAATATAGAAAACTTTGAAATGATGAGCTTAGGAGTCAAGAGATTTTCATGTTTCTTTTTCTGTCTACAATTTCTATGTCAATGCAAATATTTTCAGATCGCAGTATCATTTTCAGCGTGAGATATCTATATGGAGTTCTGAAAAATCAATTTAACTGTCAAAATATAAGATTACAATATAAAATTAATTGTTCCATATTTTTAAGTGAAAAATAGTGTTAAAACTCAGGTAAAGCAAGGTTGTAACTACATAATAATATTTTATAATTTAAAATAATATGTATTTGCATTTTCTTTAATCATAAATCTCAAGATCATACTTTACAAAAATTCTTTATTCACTGGTAAAAAATAAAACTAATTTGCATAAAGATTTGAATAAGCACTTCATGAAAAGCGTAGGCTTAGCAATTATTAAAGATAAATTATTTTAGCATTACATACCTACATATTACTGAAATCTGTTAAGAAAAGTTTTGTACTGATGTTTAAAAATCATGTATAATATGAGTCGTGGAGTTACAAAAGCTCTGGAAATTTTGGAAAACTGGAGCAAGTTGCGAAAAACTATTTGGTACACCTTGAATACAAAAAGAATTGCCAAATATCTCAAAAGTAATACATTATTCTTTTAATTTTTAGCAAAACACATTAATATTATATGTACATACAGTAAAACCCCAATTTTACGTTTTTCAAGGGACTGAAAAAAAAAAACTTAAATGGAGGGAAAATGTAAATCGGGGGAAATGAAAAAAACAACTTTTTTTTTTTAAATAATCTTTGTTAATTTTTTTGGTTGAAAAAACAATACATATTTTATTTTTTAAAAAAAAATCATGTAGGTAGATTAGTTGAGTATTGAAAAAAAAACATTAAATTTTTTTTTATTAAAAAATCATATTTGTTGATTTTTTTTGTATTGAAAAAATATTTCATATATTATTAAAAAAAATCATGTAGATTAGTTTGTAAAAATTTTTTTTTCTCTAATTCTTTTTCAATTGTATATTTACATTTAAAAGTTTCGTTTTGAACGCCACAAATGTGACAACTGCGCCGGCGCATTGTCATGTGCGCGTCCAATCACGGCACAGATAGCTAAAATTGAAAGTGGGCGGCCAATCACGGCGTTTCGCGCCGTACGGCCGACCAATCACGGCACGACAGATAAACATGTGTCTTCTACGCCGACTCATTGTCAAACGCGCATAAATCACACATTTTGAATATTTTCGACGTAAATTGCGGGAAAAAAACGTAAAAATCGGGTAATAAATGTACTAAAATACATCGGGACTGAAATAATAACACGTAATTGGTAGGAAAACGTTAAATCTGGGGACGTAAAATACGGATTTCACCGTATGTATTTAAATGCAACACTTTTTGGGAATGTATCAAAACTGCCAGAAATATCCAGAGCGGCTTTCGCAACTCCACGACTCATGTGTACTACATAGATAAATGTTAATGCATGTATGTACATGTAATTCTTCAGTTTATAGCCAAGAGTAATAATAATACAATAAAATTCCTAATCGTTTACCTGCTTGAGACAATTTCACAAATCAATAAAAAAAAATTTTAAGCATTTATAATTTACATATTGTATTAGAAAATACACTACATTCTACTTAAGTGGGATATAAATTGACAAATTTCAAGAGTACAGTTGAATCACAAGAAGATTACAAGCAAAGTCCGATTGGACAAAATATTATTCTTCAAATTCCACACAATTTAGCTACAGAGACAATTTGCGTCATCCACATGCATACTTCTTCATTAGTTTGACATAATGCTATCAGGGGGTGTTATCATAATTCAATTTGGTCATGGTCTATATATTAAGTAAAGCTCAATGAACAAGATAGTATTATATTAATATCAAATAATGTATTTAAAGAATTTCATTCTAGTAGTACAGATAAATTTAATATGGATAAAGCCAGATTATTATAAGAGAGCCAAATACCTAAATGAGCAATTTTTTTTTAAATTGTGAGAATAAAACCCTTTTTTCAAAATCTACTACCTTTACATATTATAAGACATTCAAAGTGCATACCTACTAAAATCCAAGAAAGTGTTCTTACTGTGTGCTAATAATAAATACTTATTGTCTGAATTGAATACAATACAATCGGGGAAGATCTTTTCTGTATTCACTCCTCCATAGTTGTCTTCATGGTGTGGGTGTCATCATTCCAACTCAATAAGTCGTCAAGCAAGGAAATGAGCAGAGGATTTCCTCCGAGTTGTTCCACCTAAAAAAAATGAAAGTCATGTAAAAATTCATGTACATGCTGCCCAGTGGCAGACCGAGGAAGAGGTAGACTGTGTGAAAGAAGATTAGGACAAAATGGGAAGACGTAAGAAATCAAGAAGAATGATTAGGGACAAGAGTGAGTGAAAAAAATTGTGAAGGAGGCCAAATCAGACCCTGGAATGTAGCACTGTAAATTATGTATTAAATACATGTAAGTATATACGGTATTTTATATTTAAAAACACAAATACAAGAATACGGACTTTGGCTGGTTGACATGGCTTTGGCTTTTTGACCAGTCAATCAATGACTGAGTTGAAAAAGCGTCAGGTTCCCACTCAGGCATTGTGAGTTCAATTTCTCGGCTGATTAAGTCCTTCATCACAAACAAATCATGATGTGATGATAGTAGGAGATTTTCAAAGGTTATTCGAAACCCGGAAATGTTTGTCATTCTTTTGAACAAATAAAAATTATGAAAGAATACTGATTATAGATAGATAAACTATAGGGTCTAACTTCACAATGAATGAGTGTGTACAAATAAAAATGTATGTATTAAAAGAGAGATATTTCAAAAATAATAATAAAGTAGGTCACACGAAGCGATTTCGCTGCTGCTATTTATTTTTTATTTATCTTATTTTATTCGAGTACATAAAACAGGCAATATGCCCAAAACTTACAAAGATGCATGTTTACAAAGCGATAATAATTAATAGGTACATACAACAATCATAATTTTGCAAAAATTATACTAAACCATTTGAATAGTAGTGACGAAATAGCTTTGTGTGACAAGGTATTCGCTGCAAGTACTAGCGAGTTCTAGTACTATTAGCGGCTAGAAGCAGTGGCGATCACTCGCCGCGGCAACAAAGCAGCGGCGAAACCACTCTCTGTGACCGAGGCTAAACTATTTTATTTATTTATTTCTTACCTCTTCTCTGGCTTCCTTGTCCAAACTCTCGAGTGTTTCCTTTGTGTATTGAAAGCTGCCGAGGTTTTCTAAGAGAGATATACAATACCTCTTCACTTCAACATTCTTCGTTCTCTGTCTTAAAATATCTGAGATTTATACAAGTTAAGAAACATCATTATACAAATTTTTTTCTTCCGTTTATACCTTAAATTCATACTTGTTTTCCATACGAAAATCAAACAAATATTATCATAAATATCAGCCAAATATAAATAAATATAACACCATTGACTGCATTAAAGTACTGTCTTTTGTTATTTGCATATATTAAAAAGGATACTCAGGACCTGGTTGTCTCCAGGCTGCTTATTGATGGCATGGATGAGGGGGAAACTAAACTTTCCCTCCGTCAAATCTTCGCAGTAACTTTTGTTCTCGGAATACTGGAATTTTTTTAAATAATTTTGAAAATTATTCTATACTGGTTTTGGGCTGTATGCAATAAATTCACAACTGTCCATAAATATAATACATATTTATTTAAAAAGTATATATGAACAACATATTTATTTAAAAAATATATATGAACAAATTTATTTAAAAAAAAATTAAACATTAAAAACAAAATAATTACATAAATTAAATTAGATATCGTCAGACCAATACCAAACTCGCGAATCTGCAAAAACATCACATCTAGATATTGAGGTTTGAAGTCTCTAAACTGGCATCAAAAATCGATTTATATTGTCACTAAACCAGCTTCATGTGAGTTAACATAAATCGATTTTTGATACCAGTTCAAAAACATCAAACATCAGTATCTCGAAATGAGGTTTTTGCAGATTCGCGACTTTGACATTGGTCAGACAATATGTAGAACATAAGGATGTGATGTTCAAAGATTCTGTAAAATGGTGTAAATTATACATAAATTTTCACTTATTTCATAAAAATTATTTCCTCTCCTCTTCTCTGCAGCATGCACAGCTTTACAGCTTCTGTAGGTTGTCGTCCTCAAATATTAACATTCTCCTTCTGACATGGTAGTACATCAGATTTAATTTTAGGCTGAATCAAATAAATATTAGCATAAAGGAATACATATCTACCTCTCTCATCCACAGATTGCAATAATCATCCCGAATTTGAAAGTACAAGCCCAGAATGCTGGCTAGTTTGGTGAAGTCTGATTTGTTGTCACTGAAGAGCTGCATCAGCCTAATAGCTAACATGAAAAGTCCCCCGGTTTCTGAAAATAAAAACATAATATAATACGAGTGTCTTCTGCTACCGAACAAGTTGATAAGCGCATGCTTATGTAGCGATACGCGTGAGTTTCGTCACATATTGTAGGGGTGGGTATTACAAAAATACAGAACTGAAGTGACAACCTTCCGGATATACGGAAATAATTACAAAGCTGCAACTATTTTTTTCATTCCTTTTAGATGATTTTGTGAATATCTATATATGAGATATGTATCTATATCTCGTATATGGGGTATGTCCCCACAAACCCCTGGTAACGGACCACCACTACGAAAATATATAACTGGTAAATAAATATTATGCAACAATGAATATACATAAATATTTTTATACTAGAGTCAAGTAGAAAATATATGTGCTAAAGCAGCAACGAGGAATCACTCATTGTGAACACGTTCCAACACGAATATTTGCCATGTCAATACAGCAAGACGAGCAGCTCGCGCCGAGTCGCTTTACCGGATGACGGTTTTTTAAATGTTTACGACACAACATGTCATTCACCGCACACGAGCATCGTCGCAAGCACATCTCACGTGGGAGCGTGTTTATTGGTGTAAGTAAATATTTTTTTACATTTTCTTATTTTTCAGCTTCTCATTTTGCACAAGTTTGTCACCCAAACACGTTTTCTTTTCTTCTTTAAATAGCAGTATCGGATTAGAAGGCACGCAGCATATATAACTTCTACATCCACCATTTCGACTAGGAGTGTGGAGCACGGCTGAGCAGGCCGAGCCGAATATTGGCTATGAATATTCTGGCACCGTGAACATTGCTCGAGACAAGCGAATATTCAGCACACATTCGGGCAAATATTCACAACGAGCGAATGCTCACATCAGTCAACATCTTTCAAGGATGAGCTCTGAACAGAAAAAATATTCAAGAAATTTACACAGCTTTCTTGGTAATTTTGCTGAAATTTCTAGGAACTATTTTCAGTTTGCAATGATATTTCTATCATAAAATAATAAATGTCCACTGTAAAAAAAATAGGACAATTAGCCATATTGTTTGTCATATTCTGCAATTGTTCCAGGAGAAAAGAGTTTTGAAATCTCAAGGAAAAGCTCAGGCGTAACTACATTTTAGTTACTTTTAAAGGAAACATACTTCTTATTGTCATCTGCTTGTATTCGTCTTCAGCTGGACAGATGAAGTTATCCCTCCAGTAAATCTCCATTCCCTGACCTCGGTGGAGCTCCAGGAGTTGTTCCGTGTAAACATGGGTCGCCTGTCAATAGAATTTAATGGCACACATTTAGTTTTTTTTTTAAAGAAAGACATATATTCCCCGGTTACAAATAACCTGACAATATTTGAAAATCTCCTACTACCATCACAGTAAGCGGAAGATGTTGCTTGTATCGTAAATGGAGGACTTAGCCAGCCGAGGAATTGAACTCACGATGCCTGGGTGAGACCCAAACGCGATGCCAACTCAGCCACTGACCGGTCATTATAGTTTATATTCACCATGCGAAAACTCTGTTTCGAAAACACCAGGACAAACAACAGGCAGGACCGGACTGCAGTCAAATTTAGAACTGGAAAACATCTGTGTAAATTTAATGACAATAACAAAGTTAACAATGATAATGACAAAGTGGACAATGGAGAAGCCACTCGAACCATAATATGAAAATCAGGTAGGATTTTACTATGAGTAGAATATTTCATTTTAGAGATCAAATATTTGCCAGGTTGACTGAAATACTGTTAGTATTAAACATAATTTTATTTGTAAATACAGAAGTACGAGCATGAATTTTTCAAAATTAGAAACGATGAATGTGTTGAGGTAATTATCAAATCCATACAAACAATTAAATATTTACCTACCTATAATATAATTTAGCAGACAATTATTTTAATTCTATACATATTTGAAATGTGCGTAGATATGGATTACTTTAGAAGGCCATTTTTAAAAGTGGAATTAAGTAAGTCTAGTTACATCCTGTGATTTTTCCCAGGAAACCCAACTTGTTGAAGAAAAAAAATTAAAGAAACATTAATTAATTAATATGGAAAAGGAACAAATAAACGGATTTTTTCTCTACCAAATGGAATGATATTACACCAAAAAAAGAATTTCTGGTTCAAAGAAATTCAACAATAGTTCAGTGTTCTTAGGGTGTGGAAATCTTTATATTGAACGCATAAAACTTCTTGAAATAGACAATAGTCAACAAGATTCTGAAAATTCCGAACAATTAAGAATTTTTTAAATCCAAAAAACATACAATAGTAAATGTTAATACATACTTATTTAACATAGTGGAATTCTTAATACAACATTTAAAAAAAAATAAAGTAAAATCATAAAGGTCAAAATGTTCAATGCCATAATCAATGATTTGTTATTTATATAGGCACATGACACATGGAATTAAAAATAATATATTCCAAGGTAAAATGTTTAAGAAAACCAGAAATAACATGAAAAAAAATCATAACAATTGGATAGAGGACGTTATATAAACATAATTAAGTTGTTAAGAGGATGTTATTTTTACCTCAATGTCATTTGTAAAATAATAAATCTTCAAAAACAGCAAAAAAACATTATCCAACAGGTCAATAAAAAAATTTGCCAGTATATAATAAAAATAGGTGTTTAATTTTACAAAAAAACACAACCAATGATGAACGTATTTATTTCATTATTTTAGCCAAAGAAAATTCTTCACTTTCATTGATAAAGTATAAGAAGATAGCCAGCACATTGAGTTAGCACATTGAGTTTGCACATTTGTGCTGTCACATTATTTGTGTGACAATATTGTTGTCAGTCAAAATGTAAACATTGTGCACGCCTTACCCTAGCGCTGTGACGTGAACTCCAAGATATATAATTCTAAAATAAAAAAATAACATTGTTAACATCACTTTTATTTTCTATATACTTCTTGCCAACCGGGTTTCTTCGGGGCAGTATACTACTTAACTATGAACTAAGATACACATGTGTTATAGATTGATACAAATGGGCGAGTGAAAGGCCAAGAGTGGGGGGGAGCAGTTATCGGACAGAGAAGGGCGTGTACTTTGTTGATTGGAAATATTTTAAGTATCAGACTTTTATTTAAATTTATTTTATTATTAATGAGTCTACTATTAGTGTTTTTGGCTTTCCTTATCTCTAATGCTTCTAAGTTATCTAGTCTAATGCCTATTCCATTTTTATACAGTAAACTAGTACCTGTATTTTTATTGAATGTGTAGTCTGATTCTAGAAGGTGGTTGGCAAATTCCGAGAACCCATTATTATTGAGACATCTTAAATGTTCTTTTGCCCGGATATTAACATTAAGCAACGTTTTGCTGAGATAAAATGTGGGACAATCGTTGCGCTGAAGTGAGTAAATTCCCGAGTGGCCTAAAATATCTTCTTTATCTTTACCATTAATTAAAAATTTACCTATGCTATTATCAGTGTAAAATGCTGGTTTAACATCTGATTTTAAAAACTAAACCTTCCAGTTTTTAATGCTTTGTTGAGAAAATTTATTGATACACAAGATTCTACACAATCGGTATGGTTGATTATTATTATTTATTATATTAATATTAGGGGAACTGTTGGATAAAAACTTATTTGATGACATTTAAAAAATAAATTATTTAAGATGTTATTGACTAGGCTTTCATGATTATTTATTGCGATTTCTTTAATAATGAATAATTTGAGTGTAAACTTAATATTTGATAACGGGACCGTAACCAACCGATGGATCATCGAGTGGAAAGCGGAATGTTTGTGGGAGGTTGAGTGGTTAGAGGTGTTATATAACTGATAATGTAAGGTCAAAAAAAATTGAAGTAAAGTTGATTCCTATTTCCAAGGTGAATAAAAAAAAAATTTCAGTGTCGATAAATCGACATTTATGGAAAGAACGTTATACAGTTTCATACAATACGGCATGTTTAAATATATGTACAATATGTTACATAATTATATTATTTAATGGTTTACATTACCTACCTCACTACCTGTTCTGGGGTAGGTAACTGGATGTACAAAAAAATATATCTAAGTATGATGTTATGATGACAGATTGGGCATTGTTAAAGTAAAATACTTAAAATGTAATATATTAAAATAGTAATGCTAGAATATACAAACAATAATTAAAAGGTAATTTTGAATACATTATGAGAGGTTAAAAGAGGTGAAACAATTAAATAAAGAAGGTAATGTGTAAAAGAAGTGTTCTACCAGGGGTATTAGTTGAAGTTTGCCGGTTTTTTCAATAAAGAAAACGCTTAATTCTCAAGGGAATCTCAAATTTTTTTTATTCAAAGTATTGACCATCGGATTCTATACATTTTGCCCATCTTTGAGGCAAATCAAGGATACCATTCCAAAAAAAAAATTCTCTTTTGAGGCAAACCATTCGCCATTTTTCGACTTTTTCAAAATTGGCGAAGCGCTGCTCTGCGAGTGAGTGTCCCATCGATGCGAAAAGGTGATAGTCGGACGGGGCAAGGTCTGGAGAGTACGGCGGGTGCGATAATATTTCCCAATTCACTGAGAGTGTTCTTCACTACTTTAGCTGTTTGAGGCGGTTTGGCAGTTTTTTCGATTTGTCTCTCGTTTATTTGGTGTGGTACCCATTTTCCATACTTTTGGATCTTTCCCATGGCTTTTAAACGTTGGCAAATTGCTCCTCGGGTCACATTAAGTGTTTGGGCCAATTGTTGTTGCGATTGGGTTGGGTCTTCATCCAATAACGCCTGCAATTCCTCGTCTTCGAACTTTTTCGTTGCACCAGGATGTTCATTGTCTGTTAAATCGAAATCTCCACTTTTAAATTGACGAAACCATGTCTCACATGTTCTAATCACTGGAGCATGTTCACCATAAATTTCTACCAGCAACCGATGAGCTTCGACTGCTTTTTTCTTTTGATGAAATAAGAAAAGCAACGAATACCGCAAATGCGATTTACTTGGAACGAAACTCGACATATTCACTGAGGTAACCAACTATGACACTATTATTTTGGCAGAATGTAACTTGTGTATTTTTGAAGGTTAATGTCCATAGAAAAATATGACATAGATGCCAAATCATAGAAATGTATACATATCTCTAGCGACATCTATGAGTAAAACTGGCAAACTTCAACTAACACCCCTTGTATATTGTTAAGTTATATCACAAAAATTAAACTATTATAATTTTGTATTATTTAAAACAAGAAAAAAACAAAAAAAATAAATTTAAAATTACTGTAGATGCAGGACAGTACGTACTATTTAGCAATGCAGAAAGAATAGCAAGTTTTATTTCATAAGGCCTTCAATTTCCTTATGATCTTTTCTCATTAATCATTCAGTGATGTTTTTGTTGAAGGAATACATATTAGTTATTGCTATGGTCTGAAGTGGCAGATTGTTGTATGTGTGAGGCGCTGTATACATATGGTGTCTTTGAGAAAAGGTTGTGGTATATTTGGGTACTAAAAGTCTCCCTTGTGTTTTTCTACTTGTGTTTTTACTATGGGTAATATACATTGATGATTTTGATGCATGCATTATTTTGAGTATAACTTGAGGCCTGACATTTAGAATTCTTAATGGCTGCAAAAGAAGCTTTGTTGGATACCTGAAGAGCTTTCTGAATATGATTAGCAATTTGCTTATGGAAGGAGTTTATTAATAGAAGGAAGGAGTTAAGTTGGCACTCCGTACCTGACCATATACATAAATCATCATCGACATATCTTTTCCATAATAGCACACTATTTAATAGGGGAGATTTACAGTTTAGAATATTATTCTCTAAGTTGTCCATGAAGATATCAGTAATAAAGGGAGATGTGGGGGCGGCCATAGCCAAGCCTCTTTTATTTGTTGACAAAAACCTGATTGAATTGGAAATAGTTCTGATTTAGACAAACGTTAAAAACGTGAGACATATCATTAGAGATTTATTTAGGTAATATGGAATTCTTTAATAATTTAGACAATATATTTTTGCTTTCCGTTACGGGGATATTAGGATAGGGGTTAACAACATCGAATAAAACTAAGAAATAAAGATATATATTTTAATGAAAATTTTTGCATACAAACAAATTTTTTAAAATTTCAACCGAGTACGGTAATAAAAAAAGCTAAACTATTTTAGAGATTGACTATTACCGATTGACAAGTAGATTGAATGAATGAGAAAGGAGTGTCAGGAAAATATAAAACAAACAAGTAGATGAAAAAAAAGTCAGAAATGCCCCAGGAAGACATGGCAGAAATGAGTGAATCAACTACTTGAGTCGGGTCATGTCAAAAGCCAGTATAATAGAAGAGTATGTATGAATATGAATAAAGCAAGGAGTATGTACCATGTCAGAGGTATGTGGAATTCCAACCTCTCTGCTGACTCCTGTAGTAAAATGGCGTGACAGTTGGCTAGTTAGTAAGACATCTAAGGTAATGTAAATACATTGTTACACATACCTCTGCATGTCCAAGTTCCAACACTCTTTCGAGTGCGGCGAATATGACGTAGTTGGCGGCGTTGATGGTGCTCGCCACTCCGTAGATCGAATGCGCCACGGGAATCCCGCGACGCAGGATGGAGTTATCTTGGATGTCGTCTATTCTATAAGTATGTTCGCTACACAGTTACAAAGAAACTAAGATATAAATACATCGGGATTAAAATAAATTTCTCCTAATAAATCCGCAACCTTCCATTAGTCCCGTGTCGGCCATGAGAAGTGCTTATGATGGTGATAAATTGTTAGATGAACCATTTCCTTACAATTGTTGATAATGAAGACATTGATGTTTACTAGAGTGGAAAATACTATGACTTATCTCCTCGGTGAATGACCACTATTCGGGATCGAAACGCGGCTAATGACTCTAGCCGTGTTTAGTAACAAAAACTAAATAGCCAAGGACTTTCCAACTTTCCTCTTCCCCATTTCCGTGTCTTCCCCACTCCCAACAAATACCTCCTGGTAGTTAACTCTTTAAAAATATCAGGTGGTCGATAACCCAATAGGTAGAACGCTTGACTAGCAGTCGAACTGACTCCCTTGGGAGCAATGGAGAAATCCAGGGGGATGTGATAGAGCTCCAAGGGAACGGGGGGCATTAAAAGGCAGGAAAGAGGCGACAACGACAATAAGAAAGCGTCAAAATTTTTATCAACCATAAATTTCTTGATATTATTTTTTTTAATTTTAGACACTATAAAAAGTGTTAATAGTCAATTAAATATATCTTTTTTTTTTAATACATCTCTTAAATTTACTTTCACATTAATACATATATTCAGAAAATTATAATTTTTTTTTATGCCTTGTTATTTCTTTGATTTTGTTGTCTAATATAAATTTATTATTTAATATTTAACAATATTTTTTTCTATTTTTTAGTATTTTAACATTTTTAATTAATTATTTTCCTACTTTCATCACTTTTTGTTTGTTTGTAATTCGTTCGTTCTTACGATTTTTTCTATTATACTGTGTATCCAGATGAAGGAAACTTCGCTTCCGAAACATGTTAATATTTATATACAGTCAAACTTGGTTATAACGAGCATGAAGAGACCGACTAAATTTGCTCCTTATAGCGGTTACTCGCTATATCTGAAGAGGTTTAAAAAAACGTATGTACCTACTTACCTACCTCTACTATCAATATGTTTGCCAATGTATTAATAATAACATATTTTCATTACTATATTATCTTAGTACGTTGGCTCCAAAAAACAATTTAACCTATACAAATATACAACGCAATGCGTATTATATCGTTGGACCAATTCCAAAGTGGCGAATCTACAAAAACATCACATCGAGATATTGAGGTTTGAAGTCTCTAAACTGACATCAAAAATCGATTTATATTGTTACTAAACCAGCATCATATGCGTTAATATCATAACATAGATCGATCTCTGATACTAATTCAAAAACCTCAAACATCAGTATCACGAAATGATGCTTTTGCTGATTCGCGACTTTGGCATTTGTCCGACGATATTGTGCTTGGATAATCCATACCCCCAGTACATTTATTTATATATGAGCTTCTTATCAAAATAAAACGTCTGAATCTCACAAAGATTGAGTCAAACAATTTTATAGACAGATACAATGTATTGAAAATCATGTCACTCTGAAGATATTAAATGCTCATCAAAAGTATTATGTGATAACATACATGACAATATGGAAAGAAAGATAAAATATTATTATATATTAAAAAGACTCCAAGAACCAAAATAATTATTCTTTTTATATGAACAAAAGACGAAAACTACAATTAAAAGCATATCGTTGAACAACCGTGATAAAATATTTTCAGTGGGCACACAATATCAATAAATTGATAAAATGAATTTTGATAAAATGATTCATATCATGACTTTTCTCATTCGAAATAAGATTTAATATTAACTGAGCAAGCATAATATTATAGTATACAAATTAATTGAACTTACAGCAAACTGGCGTTGTGCAGCATTTGCACAATTTCTCCCACTTCTCGTAGTTTATTTGGTGGAATTTGTAGCCAGTTGTTGAAGGCCAGAATCAGTTTAGATCTTATCTGTTTTCCAGGAATTTGCTGGATATAAGACAGGGGTAGCATCAATTTCTGGAAAATAAAGGATACACAATATACTTTAACTTCTATATTGTCGGTGCCTCTTACATTTTATATATCTCTGCGACACATATAACTAGCAATACAATGTTAAGTCACCATCATCCCCAACCAACATCCCAGGGAGAGATTTGGACGCCTCCACAAATGCTCCCCACCGGTTCCGGTCTCTCGCAATTCGCCTCTAGTTCTAAAAATCTACCTCTTCTTTAGTCTGCCCTTGAATCGCTTCCACTGGGACACCCACTTGGTCATGATTTTAAGAATCTTGTCATTGGCATTATTCTTACATGTGCAGCCCATCGCAGTTTTTGGAATTTACACTGACAATAATCTCATGCTTAATTACATTTTCGAGTACATTTTATTGGGAAACTATTACTATTACTAAGCATTATTATAATTACTATTACTAACCATTATTATAATTACTATTACTAACCATTATTATAATTACTATTACTAACCATTATTATAATTACTATTACTAACCATTATTATTATTACTATTACCAACCATTATTATAATTACTATTGCTAACCAATATACTATTACTAACCATTATAATTACTATTACTAACCATTATAATTACTATTACTCACCATTATAATTGCTATTATTAACCATTATTATAATTACTATTACTAACCATTATTATAATTACTATTACTAACCATTATTATAATTACTATTACTAACCTTTATAATTGCTATTATTAACCATTATAATTAGTATTTCCAACCATTATTATTAACCAATATACTATTTCTTGTTAGTAAAATTTTTACCTTACGTCATTAGATATTTTAATTTCCTTGCTTATTATTGCTGATCAATTTTCTACAACCGAATATTAGTGGCAGTAGCGAAGGTAACTTTTTTGTTAATTAAATCCAATATTAAAAAACGTTATTCTTTATTAAAAAAAGTGCAAAGTTATTTTAGCCTTATAAATATTCACATTTCTGATTTGAACCATTAATAAGTCTCTCTTGTGACTCATTGTGTTCAAGATTAGTTTAATGTGTATTGACATTGCAAGATTTTTTTTGTTGATTCATAATTGCACTGTATTGGCAATAAATCTTTATTAACTTATAACAGCATGATGTCTTGAACTCTCGTTAATCAATGTGGTTATGAATGACTAGGTTCACACTGTGAATAGTTATTACACTCATAGTTAATTGCACTTCAATCAAGTGCAATAGTTAATTAATAAAACATTGGTATTCATTGAAAATTTAATACATGATAAATCATTTAGTATATCAGAGTATTTAGATTTTAGTAGCTTTTCTGGGCTGGAGCCTTTTACTGTTTCCTCTTAAAAATCCTTATTTGAAAATTCCTTTCTTCAGCCTCTTCCTTAACCCGTCTCCCATGAATGCTATTTTGAGATAATTGTAATTTTCTAGCATCTCTGCCTACCCCCACAGAAAAATCTTATCTTAAGGTTGGGGTTATTTATTTATTTATTATTATAAGATTAATAATGATCCAATACCATTATCACAATTTAACAAAAAAAGCTTCACTGCTAATACAAAAAATATATCATCATCATGAGGGTTTATGGCAGGGGTAGGGAGAAAAGATGGACCGCCAAACAACTCGGTCTTGACACACACTCCTTGCTTCATTCATACTCATACATCATTTGATACATACCCTTCTATTATTCTGACTCTTGACATGATCCGACGAGTATTTGCTTCACTTGATCATGCCACATCTTCCTCGGGCGTCCCTGACTTTTTCTATGATTCACATTCGCATCATATATTTTCCTTTAATTCCTTTCAGCGTTCGTTCGATCCAAAAGCAAAGAAAATCTGATTCATGCACCCCCTTCCACTCATGAAAGCACCTCACACATCCCATATTATATTATTGGTTTCCATTACCCTTTGAATCAGTATTCTACCATACAGCTTGCCAACTGAAGCAAGTTAATAGCCCTTATTTGTTGAATACTAATGCAATCTATTAAAAATAATTGAGATTAATGAATCAAAGGAATGTAGTTTCCATAATATATGGTCAATTGTATGGGTGATCTTTAATTAATCGAAGTCAGAGATCAAACAAATTGCGCAATTAGTTCTAATACTCTCTTAAAAGAAGTAATAAAATAAACAGTGAGTCGAAATGCTACCATTCAAGATTACAAGGAAAATTTTATTTATAAAAACAAATATTTACATTATACCATCATCGCTTACAGTTTTAAAAATACATCTCGATATTATTTATGTGGGTGACAGAAAATATCATATAAACAATCTAAGAAAAACTAAAAAAAAATAATACCACGCAAATGTGTATTTTTATACTGTTGGTTTAGCTTTTAAATCTAATCAATGAAATAGTCGCATATATTTAACTGGTTAGTATTTTTGTTGTTTAGTATAGAAGTGACTTACCTCATCTTGCTCAGCATCTCCTGTTTTCGTGTAGGGAATTTTTTTAGACATTTTCACACTCACGGTACACTGAACAAATGAAGCGAATTATACGGGCGAAATCAATGACAGGAACTACGAAAACCAACCGCGTTTTATATGAACTGAAATCAAGAAACTCCAAATATATTTACACTTTTCACACTGTCACACAAAATACGATTATAAACATGTGTGAGAGACCATAAACAATAAATGTAAATCATCTCACAACTGTCACCCATAGACATTATACCACTCGATCGGTTGTCACCCTCATCGTAATGAGCCCTCTCCACGATGGGCCATCAACTGGCCCACTACGGATGGCTCATCGTATGGAGGGCATAGTGGTATCGGATGGCTTATGGCACAGTGCGATGGCGTGGGATGGCTTCGTTGTCGGTTTTTCGTCCGCACATCAAAGGATAGTGGACCAGCGGTTGGGGTCGCCCTTAACGTAGCCAATTCCTCAGTGTCCGCTTGAACGTGCTCCGAAGCTAATATCCTAGTTAAATGTATTTACGTAGCTTCGAAACATTTTTTAACGTAATGGCGATAGTTTGGACATGTGATGAAACTACAAAATTCATAGAATTATTCCTTTATGAATGTTTGTGAAATCTGAAATATAAAAATAAATGCTTCATAGATATATTGTTGTAAATTGTGGCCATCCAAATGTTTTATTTAAATTTAATAAATAAATGCGTTTTTAATAAATATGTCTACATTTATTCCTTATTTTGATTGGGCTAGAGTTATTGGAAGAGAGGAAAAACAAAACAATAACAAAAAAAATATATTTTTTAAATAATCCATATTCTGAATATCCGATATGAATATTATGATATCGGGTAGAAATATATAAATAAATTAAATCGTAAAATTACATTTACGTGTCATTTGCTTGTAATGTCACTACCTAACATATTATTAAAAACTGATCATCTCGTTTTTTAACCATGAATATTGTCATAGCTGCACGTCCATCCTGAAGTACGTTGAAAGTAGAACTGAACCTTGCCATCGTGTAGTGGCGTTGCAAATATCGCCGGCCATCGCAAAGCCATCGCACCAGCCAGCTGATGGCCCATCGTCTAGAGGGTCCATAAAGAGCTGGTAACACAAAAAAAACTGTTTCGTGTATCTCTTCAACGACTAATTATTATTCAATAAATGTATATGCTTTCGTGAACACCACACTTTTATCAACTCAACGCCGACATCAAAAATATCTGAAAATAATGTTTTGCAGTCTTACTAATAATGTGTAGTACACACACGTGTATCATCTTAGATATGAACGCGCAAGGATTGTCTCACTATACCACTCGCCATGCAATTTCATGCAGTCGTCTTGGACGGGTACTATAAAAATAGTACCTATGGACGTGGCTTAGATTATATTTCTAAAACCGCTAGCCGAGTGATTATGCAGCGGAAGAGGCTTGTTTATCTGTATTTTAACGTTTTATTAACGAATTATTATTTCGGATTGATGTTTTTGCGGGCATATAAGTTGTGCAAACTTGACAAAAATAACGATGTAATAACGTATTTACATTATGATGTGTTATTTAAATCCACAAACGGAATGCCTCTTTACTGAACATATTTTCACAAAAATAATATTACTATATATTTCATAAAATAGACGATTTTTCGACATTACGGACGTTGCATATTTCTTAACATCCTTTCTTTTTCAATGTATTGCTATTTGTATTTGGTTTTTGAAACGTTTTTTTTTAATTATTCTAATATACCATCTGTGTCGCCAAGTCCCGCAGCAATTCCTGTCGAATGGTATATAAACGTGATGGTAATAATTGTTATTTCGGGTTTTGTATTTTTACACGGAATTCTCGTTGTTTATCATATTAGTTAGCAGGTTTAGATCTGTTATCTGTTATTCGATGACACAATTCCAAACTGAAAGCGACGTTGCTACAGTACAAATTGCTTTCAATGTGCTCTAACTACACAGTTACTAAATGAGTTTATTAGTGTGCTTCCAAAACAGTACTTATACAGTATTTATTCAATGTGCAACTAAGGTAGTGTTTTTTTTTAATTAGTAGGACTATCGTCATATCTATATTTTCCTTATAGACCTTCTTTTGCCAAATGAGATTGTGTGAAAATCGAGGTTGTCTAACTGGTTCTGCCCCTTACAAAAACATGCATTGCTGTGTGAGATCACTGTAAAAATGCACGAATTTTTCCGTCGTATTTTGCAATACAACAATAAACAAAGTGATATTTTTATTGTCAAATGAAGTTTTGGTTGTTGGGAATGGCAAGGTTCAGAATTATGTAAAAGGCCTTTACATGATGGGCCATCAGCTGGCCCACTACGGATGGCCCATCGTGTAGAGGGCTTAGTGGCGTCGAATGGCTTATGGCGCAGTGTGATGGCGTGAGATGGCCTTGTTGTCGGTTTTTCGTCCACACATCAAAGGATTATGGGCAGGCGATGGTGGCGCCCCCTACACGTAGCGAACTGCTCAGTGTCCGCTTGAACGTGTTCTGGAGATGATGTCCTAGTTAGTAACATTTACGTAGCTTCGAAACATTTTTCAACGTAATGGTAGTAGTTTGCACATGTGACGAAACTGTAGAATTCGTCGAATTTTTCCTTCAATATATGAATACAATATATGAAATCCCGAGTAAAGAATGTATTTTTTAAAGTACGGCTGTCCAAATATTGTTCTTAAATTAAGTAAATAAGTATTTTTAAATAAATATCTTTGCATTTATTTCCTATTTTTATTGGGCTAGAATTATTGGAAGAGGAAAAACAAAACGTTAACAACAAACTATTAAAAAAACATTATATTTTCTGAATATGCGAAATTACTTTTATGATATTCGGTAGAGTATAATATCATAAAATTACATTTACATATCATATGTTTGCAATGTCATTTCCTAATGTACTAATAAAAACTAATCATCTCGTTTTTTAATAATTTTTGAAGCAGCAGCACGTCCATCCGGAAGCACGTTGAAGGTAGAACTAAACCTCGCCATCGTGTAGTGGCGTTGCAAATATCGCCGGCCATCGCATCGGCCAGCTGATGGCCCATCAAGTAGAGGGATATTAAAAGAACCTTAGGTGAATGGTACTGTTATCATATATTGTTGCTCTATTAAAAAATACCTGTTTTATATTGTTGTCTTTGACGTGCAGTGGCAGCTATTAGCTAACAACACTGTAAGAGACGTCGTGTATCTATGATTTAGCTAGTGACGTTTCGTTATTATTTTTTGACGTCGCGTGTTTTTTGCCGTATTGGTCAATATGTCAATGAATTAAGTTTTTGTTGTATGATAATAGCACTTTTATACAATATATCGTAAATATATAAACACGCATCGAATTTTCGTTATAGTTATTTCTAAAAATGGCTGGTATTTTGACATCTTGGTCACCAGACAAAAAACACAGCGATAAAGAAAGGTATAACACGTAAACTTATAAATATTATTGTTTTAAAACACTTAATAACATGGAGTGGTTTAATAACCTTATCTAATGCTTTCAGTCGTCATTCACCGATTAATTTCATATTTAGGTTATACGTATTTCAACAGCGATCGAGGTCTTGGAAACATAATTTATGCTTCTATCATTTTGGCATAGATCTTAACCGGGTTAAACTACATGTTTTAGACAGTCTTATACAATTTTCTCTATATTACAGATGGGTATGCATCTATCCAGCATACCTGAACAGTAAGAAAACCCTTGCTGAGGGCAGACGAATGGCAAAGGAGAAATGCATAGATAACCCGACCCACCAGGAAATAAGAGATGTCCTCGTATCGGCCGGGATGAAAGTCGGTGTTGAAAACAAACTTTACCCACGCGAAAGGAGCAAGGTAAAGATGGATTTATTTCTATAAAAACCATTTATATTTAAATTAAGTTCATTTTTGGCAGACAATATTATGTTCTTTTGTAATATAAAACCATTTTGTGTTCAGAAATAAACATCTATTTTTAATCATTGCAGATTTTAATATTAACAACTCTCAAAATGAAACTAAAAAGACACAGAAAAGAAAAAGCTAACGGTAGCAGCTGGGACTCGAACCCAGGACCTCATGGTCTATCTGGGAGCTCGTGCTCTAATCCACTGAGCTACGGTTACCCCAATCCATCCTATCATTTTTATCAATATCGTACTTCGATTTCAAAGAACTGTCAATATCGATGTATTTTAGTTATCATTATTTTTTACGGCTGACGGGCGGGTTTCTACTGACTTGCTGTCTACACGAACATTCAATACCTACTCACAGCCCGATGACCGATAATCTCACCCCTCACGCAGCTTTGGTAATAGCACGAGTGAGTGAGAAGATGCCCATTACCTACAAAGAAATCACTGTGGAGTAAAAACGTGCAGAGCTGTTGATATGGTTCCACCGTACAAGAAATATTATTTGTGGCAAGGAATGACACCTACGTGTATTCCAAAAGTTTTTCTTTGCCTGTTATACTCTGGTACTTCAGTTAAACAAAATTTAATGGTAGAAAATGTGTTTATAGGTTTTGTAGGAATACAAAAAATACCAATACTATGAGGTCTATTTAAAATTATCCATGGACAGTGGCGGCTTGTGACTTTTGAGTGAGCTAGAGTGCTAAGATTGAAAAATACGACATTATTGATGTTGTTGAAGCCGAAAATGATTTTTTATTTTTCCAAAAATTTCAATTTTTTGTATATAGATTTAGATGGTAGGTAGGGCACTGCCCCACTCAAAAGTCACAAGCCGCCACTGTCCATGGATATAGTAATTTTAGAAATTTTGATTACCCCTCTTGGCAACGGAAAGGATAAAGAGAGACAAAGATTCTTGTGTTACAAATAACCTGACAATATTTTTAGTCTCCCTGCTCCCATTAATAAAATAGGAATATGTTGCTGGTGCAATGATGTTAGCTACCAGAGGATTGAACCCGCAATGCCTGGGTCTGAACCCGACGCTTTGGACCACTCAACAACTTGCTGACCACTAGCGATGGGTCATGACTCATTTTGTTAAGGGCGGGAATCACGGTACCTGCTCAATATTTTCATACGACTTAATTGAACGACGGCTCGTTTAAGAGCCGGCACATATTAAGAGCCGCCCGTCGCTCCCACAACTCAGCTCATACGACTCCCAGTTCATGAGCTCATACCCCAGTTCATGAGCTCATACCCCAGTTCATGAGCTCATACCCCAGTTCATACGACTCCCAGCTCATATGACTCCCACCTCCTAGGGTTCCCAGCTTCCAGTTTATAGGTGTAGGTACATAACGTTCAGATGCCAGACTGTCAGGCGCCGTTCACGTATTGTACAGTGTCTACACACGTGTCAATACAGTAATTATTCTTATCTCTAGACAGGAATGTGTGAACCCTAGACGACAAATACTTTAAGATGCGTACAATGATTTTATATAAATAAATTAGAAAAAAGCACCCTATTTAAAGATGCTTCATCGTAGAAATGCCCAAGAATACTATTGAACATCTGATATACGTTCATCTTTTTAGATAAATAAACAATCTTTCTTAAGTGGTTCCAAGGTTTGTCAAAAAGAGTCACAGTTCAATTGAGCTGTTGTACGGTTTACTAGGAGTTGTACGCTCACGGCTCTTCAAAAAGAGCCAGCACAATGAATGGCTCGTTTTTGAATGATTCATCACTACTGACCGCACACATATTTATTTACCGTTTGATAGTTTCATTTCCACAATTTTGAATTGGGTGAGAAGTATCAACGCTCAATGTTGCACGTATAAATACAAGTTTAAAAAGGAATCCTTTGTATATTTCAGGAATTCCTTCAGAGAGGACGCATACGTGTCCAGCTGCGTAATGATGACGGTAGCCCCATCAACCCCGAACTTCCCACCAGAGACTCTTTACTGCTCTACCTCGGGGAGACCATCCCCAAGCTTAAGACGAGACAGAACATGAAGTAATTATCATTACATTAATACCATATAAAATTATCTGCTACATCGTGGCAGCTAGTACTGGGCTTTGACGATAATTTTTTACAACTGTTAAAGCAATAAATATATTCCATTGAGCTAATTCCATTTCCAAGAAAACATTAAACTGTTTTGGAAGGAAGTCAAAAGGTCCCAGAATGGTTCAGAAATCGGAGGTCTTGCGGTGTCAGCGCCTTTGAGGTGATTTTTCACAAAAATGGCGCTATACAAATCATCCAATTATTATTTTGTATGAAAGTGATAAAATTGAAAGATGGAAAAATTTTAACAAATGAGATAGAAATAAAAGGGAGATGGATGAAATACTTTGAAGAGGTTTTTGAAAGCAACCCGACTGATAGTGATCCCAGTGGCGAAACGGGTATGAATGACGATGAGGTAAATGTTACCAAATCAGCATGGATGAAATAAAAAGATCGATTAAATGTATGAAAAATGGTAAGGCTGTTGGTTTTGACAATATTGCTGCAGAATACTTTAAAGGAGATAGTCGTATAATTCTCACATGGTCATGCAAACTTTTTAACCAGTGTTTAGAGGAGGGTTACACGCCATTAGATTGGAGGAGGGCTGTGATCATGCCTCTATACAGAGGTAAATGGTCACATATGAAATGTGGAAATCACGGGTCTATTAGCCTGCTAAGTTCAGTTGGAAAGCTGGATGGTAGAATATTGATTGAAAGGGTACAAACGAAAACAAAAAATAAAATATGGGATGTGCAAGGTGCATTTATGAGTGGAAGGGGGTGCATGGATCAGATTTTCTCATTGCGTATGCTCACAGAGAAGTTTCTGGCAAAAAACCAGAAACTTTTCTGTGCCTTTGTAGATCTACAAAAAGCATACGACCGAGTTAATAGGAAAAAATTATGGAAGGTATTGTTCAAGTATGGAGTGAATACGAATCTCATACAGGCAATCACGTCTCTGTACGTGGAAAGCGTTGCGTGTGTGAGGGTAAACGATGATTTTACGGAGTGGTTTGATATCACAAAAGGTTTTAAGCAAGGCTGCGTAATGTCACCGTGGTTATTCAATTTATACATGGATAATTGTATGCAAGAATTGAAAGAAATGTGCTTGATGATTGAAAATCAGTGATCTGAAAGTATGTTGCCTGTTATATGCTAATGAAGCGGGGCTGATTGCTAACAGTATGGAAGATCTACTATCCCTCGTAACTAGGATGAACTAAGTATGTATAAAGAACGAGCTAATGATAAATGTAAGTAAGTCTAAAGTCATGGTGTTTGAAAAAGAGAGTACGAAAACAGTGTGCAAAATAGTTGTGAATGATGAATACTTGGAGTAGGTTGATGAGTTTGTAAATTTGGGAAGTATGTTTACGAGAGATAGAAGAGATAGAAAGACTGATAGGGATATTGAAAGAAGGGTGAATGCAGGAAACTCCATTAACGGAGGACTGAACGCGGTTGATGCTAACAAAAAGTTGTCCAATAGTCGTAGAAATGAGATCTCTGAGGCGAATGTGTGGTAAAACCATGTATGATTATGTAAAAAATATTGAGATTTGTAAAGAATGCAAGGCTGATGTAAGGATAATGAGTAAGATTACGGAAGGGACGCTTAGATGGTTTGGGCATGTAGAGCGAATGAACGAAGAAAGGAGTGTAAGAAGAATATATGACATAAATGTGATTGGAAGAAGAAGCCGGGGACGCCCAAGGAAGACCATGGCACGAGCAAGTGAATCAAATACTTGAGTCCGCCCATGTCAGAAGTCGGAATAATAGAAGAGAATGCATGAGACAATATGAATGTGAATGAAGCAAGAAGTGTATGCCAAGATCGAGTTGTTTGCCGGTCCATCCTTTCTGCCTACCCCTGCGGAGAAACGGCGTGATGGTTAGCTAATATTTCAACTTGGAGGATTTTAGCTTCAACTGATAATATTATCTAGCTATTAATGTCAACATTCGTCAACTGTGTTGGGCATTGATGAAAGTTTATTTCCAATAACTAGTTCTTTTGTAAACATTACTAGTGGCAATTATTGGCACAAAATCTTCCAGACAATCAATGCCATAAAAGTATAATGCGGATGAAATGTTTAAATACTCGATTCTGAACAACCCTTGAGTCAGCTCAAATCTGATCAATTCGTATCGTGCATCATCATTGTGCCCCCGTGTTACTGGTAGGTGGACATTCTTCGACAATGCCCTTCATGGTTTGAACCTGTTCACATTCACACAATACGCAGTCCTTTAGTCCTGTGTGCGTATCATTTACACACAGTGTAATGGCAGTTTAGCTAAATATCTTTAACCATAAGGATAAGGACAATGCCTTATTCTTAAAAAGAACCGTAATCAGGCCCAGGCTTATTGCTATGTATTCGGCTACGTTTCCCGGTTCCACAATGCGACGAAAATGATTAAATATAATGATTCTTTTTAGATCTGCCGAGCAACAAGTTCACCAGCAGCCGAGTGCGTCGCAGAATTCAGCCAAAACCAAAGGAGGCAAGAAGCGACGATAGAATATTTAAAAGTTTTACAGTGAAAGTCTCTCAAGAAGTTTGATTTTTTTGGTCCATTGTAGACTGAATTTAAAAATCGCCCAATTTATCCCACAAATAAAGTTTTCTCACATAAGAAGTAATTTTTTCCGGTCCCTTGGAAAACTTCTTAAGAGAGTTTTACTGCAATACACATTGTGTTCTTACATCTTTCTTTTACAATTTCTTAGTAGAGTATTAAATATAAATTTATATTCTTTGGTGTGGTGTAAATAAAGCAAGTCTTTTCAGAGATATTTGTACATTTATTTTAACCCACTACTTATAGAAATTTGTTTTTTTTTGGTATAAAGATTATATTCCAAGAAAATGACAAAAATCGTACAAGACATCAAGACATACTGATGTTAGAATTTATTTATTGTTTCTTTACATGTTACATTTATTATTTACAATTCCATTTTTAACCTCACTAGGACTGAGCCTGTATCGTACAATATTACGTAGTTTCAAAATAAATTATTTAATTATCTTTAGTGGCAGTTTTACCATTGCTTGATACCATTTCATTAAAATCTGTTATAAAAAAGTTCAAAGATTCATCTAATTTTGCTGTTGAATTTTTATTGTCATTTTCTATATTATTTCTTGTTTTATTTGATGGCATTATTTCTGGGCTCGACGAATATTCAAAATTAGGGCTATTTGTAGAGGCGATCTTTTCTGAGTTCAATATATTTTCAATATTAGGGTCAAAGTTTTGATCAAATGAAAAATCGGAATGGACGTCAGAATTTGCATTTCTCTGTTTTTCAAAACCAATTGAGAAGTGTGTTGGTGCATTTATGTTTGTAGAAATTTGATTCTGTTGATAGGAATGTTTAATATCATTATTAGCATCCAAATTCTGGCTATTTGCATAAAAATTATAATAAATTTTTTTCTCATTTTCAATACCTTTTGGATATGCAGTAGGAATAGTTTGTGCATTATTGAATATTGGTGTGTTTTGCTCAAAATAAGGATTAGAATTCTGTCTAAAATTGGAGTTCTGTCCAAAGTAAGGATTAAAATTATGTTCAAAATTGGAATTGGAATTCTGTCCAAAATAATGGTTTCCATTCTGTTTTAAATTTGAATTGTGGGCAAAAGTAGAGCTTGGACCCTGTCTAAAATTGGGATTTGATTTCTGTCTAAAATGAGAGTTTGGACCTTGAATATTAGGATTTAAATTCTGTCTAAAATAAGGGTTTGAATATTTTCCAAAATGGTGATTTAAATTTTGTGGATTAGTTGGAGTATCCCAGTTGTTTTTTTGATTTTGATAAACATCATTCCACACAGGTTGTACATTAATTGAATAGTCATTGTCTTGTAACATTTTCAGGTTCACGTCGAATACACCATTCACTACATTAGACAGTAACTTTGGGATATCTTTGAGTAGAGGTTTTGCAAATGAAGAAACATTAAACAAAGCAAGCTGTTCTGCATATTGTACTACTGGTTTGGTGAGCGATTCCAAACCTTTAACCGTGGGATCTCTCAGTTTTTTAATTGTATCCTTTAGCACGAAATCTGGATTGTCAACGCTTTCATCAGCTACCATATCAGAAAACCTATCATTCTTAATTTCTTCATTTTTAAAAGGCAGAGTATCAATATATTTTTTTACTGATTCACTGACGCCATTATTTACATGTTTTGTCAGTAGATGACCTGTCTGTTGATTTTTAACAACTTCTTTTCTATTGTGGTCTGTCATTACATCAGCTTTTAAATCTTGAAGAGCATTTCGATTTGATTCTTTGTTAAATTCTGTAGTTGGCATTTTTTTTTCTTGTATGGTCACATCACTTATCATTCTATTTTCAAAATCAGGGAAGACAACTCTATCACCTTTCAAAGGTGTTGTCTTTTCTGAATCTTTATTATGATTTCCTTGTGTTGTTAAACTCTCTTTCGAAGACTCAACTAAAAGTTCTTGGAGTGTGGTTACATTGGCTCCTGCTAGTATTTTATTAACTTGTTCTGTCTCACTTGTTTCTAAATCATTAAAATCATCTGACTCATCTTTCATAAGCTGTATTCTTGAATCATCTGGTCCCATCATCTTGTAAATTTTTAGATCTTGTGTATGGTAATCTCCAAGTTCTATTGTTAAATAATCTTCTTGGTGTGCTGTCAAATAAACTCTGTAGTCCGTTGTTGTATCGACTTCTGGGCGTGTTATCTCAAATTCTGGTTTGGTTGTCATATAAAGTTGTTGTAGGATAGTTGACATATTACCTTGCCGCGTTATCTTATAATCTTCGAAATCTGATGTCATACCAACTTCTGGCTGTTTTGTAATGTCTTTTTGTGAATTATCAATTTCCGAATCTGTTGTGATATCAATTTCCAAATCTGTTGTGATATCAATTTCCAAATATGTCAAATAATCTTCTTGGTGTGCTGTCAAATAAGTTTTATGGTCTGTCGTTGTATCTACTTCCAGGCGTGTTATCTCAAATTCTGGTCTCGTTGTCATATATGGTTGTAGGATGGTTGGCATGCTATCTTGATATGTTGTCTTATAATCTTTGAAGTCTGATTTCATACCAACTTCTGGTTGTGTTGTAATGTAATTTTGTGAGTCTGTTGTGGTATCTATTTCCGAATCTGTCATGATATCAATTTCTGAATCTGTTATTATATCAATTTCCGAATCTGTTGTGATATCAATTTCTGAATCTGTTATGATATCAATTTTCGAATCTGTTGTGATATCAATATCAGAAATTGTATCGTTATCAATTTCCGAATCTGTTGTGACATCAATTTTCAAATGTGTTATGATATCATTTTCTGAATCTTTTGTGACATCAATTTCTGAATCGGTTGTGATATCAATTTCTGATTTTGTTGTGATATCAATTTCAGAACCTATTATGATTTCAGATTCACTGGATGAACCAACTTCTTCCAACAAAATTTTGATGTTTATATTTGTAGCTTCTTCAATTGTAGTTGCCTCAAGTTTATTTCTTTGTTCGGTGGTGCTTACATGTTCCAAACCCTCAAATAATCTAGTATTTTGTTCAGTTACAGTGTCTATTGCTACTGTAGTGATTGTTCTTATTTCCTTGAAATCAGCAAAGGAAATTTCTGTCATCGTTTTGTTTATTACATCAGCTTCCAAAGAGTCAACATTTTTTAGTGGTTCTGAAATATTGAGCACAGTTAATGTTTCGTCTATACTTTGGTATTTTTCTGTCACTAGATAAATTTCAAAAGCGGTAAGGTTTTGTGACGAAATTGTTGTATTTATTTTTTCTCTGTTTTGATCATTTTCCCTTTGAATATCTTTTGTCTTGATTTCAGTGTCATTAGTTTTTGAAAAATTGGATGTTCTTTGTTTTGAAGACCCAACCAAATTCACATGGTCAGTCATGTAATCTTTGAAAGATTTAAATATTCCATCTGAATGGGTTTCTTTTTCTGTTACTTTACCAGATTCAAAATTAATAATTTGTTCTGGTACTTTTTCATATAATGTAGAAGGCATAAGAATTTTTTCTTGGACTTTAATCTTTGTTGGAGAATCAACTATTTTCTGTTCTTCTATCAGTTTTGTAGTTTCGAAAATGTCTATTAATTCGGTTGTCTGCTCTTTCATGTCATTTTCTTCTGTAGGTCCTACTTGTACTCTTTCACAAAGTTCAGAATCAATTAGAACAGTTCCTTCTGCTGCTAGTCTGTTATCTCCTATACATCTTATAACATGTTTTATTCCTGCTGCACTGATGTTATCTTGTTCTGTTGCCGCAGTAGTGTGATAAGTTTCTGCAGACAAGTCAGGCAACATACCATATTCTTGAACCAAAGTCTGTGATTTTTCTGACTCAACAAGTATGTTTTCTTGTTTTTCCGTATTTTTATTCAATATAATGGTGTGATTGGTCATCAGATCATTAAACTGTTCTTTTTGGTTATCAACTTTCGAATTCATTTGCTCTTCTTTTTCTGGGTACGTATCAGGTTCTGCAGTTTCTAATTGCTTAATTAGTTCATCATTGGCACTAACAAACTCTTGTTCTACAACTACATTTTCTGATAGTTTTAGCGTGTTTATTTCTTCAGTAACTACGTTCAATTTTGAAAATTCCACTGTTTTCATTAGTTCTGTTACTGTAGCAGTGTTTGGAGATTCTACTGTTTGCATTATTTCTGTTGTGGCATTAGGTTTGAAAGGTTCCGTTGTTTGCATAATATGTTCTGTTGCTGAATAAATGTCTAAAGGTTCTACAGTTTTCAATAGTTTTGTTTTTGCATTAGTTTCTGAGGGATCAATTGTTTTAATTTCCCCAGTTACTGAATAAACTTTTGAAGTTTCTACTGTCATCAATGGTTCTATTATTGTATTAGCTATTGAAAGTTCAATTGTTTTCATTAGTTCTGTTGTGGCACTAGTTTGTAAAAGTTTCACTATTTCCGTTTGTTTTGTTGTTGCATTAATTTCTGAAGGGTTCAGTGCTACTGAATAAACTTCGGAGGGTTCTACAATGTAGAGTAATTTTTCTACTGCATTCGTTTCTGAAGGTTCTACTATATTCATCAGTTCTATTCCTGTATAAACATCTGAAGGTTCAATTGTTTGCATTAGTTCTGTTACAGAATTAATTTGTAAAAATTCCAATGTTTCCATTTGTTCTGTTGCAGCATTAGTTTGTAAAGGTTCCATTGTTTTTGTTTCTTCGATTACTGGGTAAATGTCTAAAGGTTCAACAGTATTTATTAATTTTCTTTCTGTAATAGTTTCTGATGGTTTCACTGTTTCCATTTGTTGTATTCTTACATAAGCTTCTGAAGGTTCTGCTGTGTTCCATAGTTCTGTTACTGTATTAGTGTCTGAAGATTCAGTACCTAATAGATTCGTTATTGTATCAAATTTTGGAGGTTCTATTATCAGCATTAGTTCTGATACAAAATTAGTCTGCAAAGGTTTCATGGTTTTAATTTGTTCTTTTGGTGAATAAACACCTAAAGTTTCCACCGTTTCCATTTCTTCTGTTACAGCATTGATTTCTAAATGTTTCACTGTTTTTATCTCTTCTGTTACCGAATAAACTACGAAGGGTTCTATTGTGTTAGATAGTTTTGTTTCTGCATTATTTTCGGAAGGTTCTACTATATTCATCAGTTCTATTCCTACATAAACTTCTGAAGGTTCTACTGTATTCAATAATTCCGTTACTGTATCAGCTTTAGATGCCGTTTGCTTTAGTTCTGTTGCAACATTAGTTTGTAAAGGTTTCACTGTTTTCGCTTGTATGGTTACTGGATAAATTTCTAATGGTTCTTCAGTATTCAATAATGTTGTTTTTGCAATAGTTTCTGGTGGTCCCACTGTTTTAATTTGTTCTATTCCTACATATGTTTTTGAAGGTTCAACTGTTTTCAAAAGTTTTGTTACCGCATTGGTCGGTAAAGTATTCTTTTTTATCATTCGTTCTGTTGCTGAATAAACTTCCAAGGATATTGCAGTATTCAATAGTTGTGTTACTGCATTAGTTTCTGATGGTTCTATTGTTTCCATTTGTTGTATTTCTACATAAACTTCTGACGATTTTACTGTGATGGTTTCTAAAGGATTCATTGTTTTCATTTGTTCAGTTCCTGAATAAAGTTCTAAAGGTTCTAGAGTATTCAATGGTTTTGTTTCTGCAATAGTTTTTGGTAATACCACTGTTTCTATTTGATCTATTTCCATATAAGCTTTAGAACGATCTACTGAATTCAGTAGTTCTGTTACTGTTCCATGATTTTGAGAGTCTGCTGTTTTCATTATTTCTGTAGCAACATTACTATGCGACGGTTCCATTGTTTTATTTTGTTCGGTTACTGGATAAACATCTAAAGGTCCAACAATATTTATTAGTTTTCTTTCTGCAATAGTTTCTGATGGTTCCACTGTTTCCATTTGTTGTAATTCTACATTAGATTCTGATGGTTCCACTGTTTCCATTTGTTGTATTCCTACATTAGATTCTGATGGTTCCACTGTTTCCATTTGCTGTATTCCTCCATTAGATTCTGATGGTTCCACTGTTTCCATTTGTTGTAATCCTACATTAGATTCTGATGGTTCCACTGTTTCCATTTGTTGTAATCCTACATTAGATTCTGATGGTTCCACTGTTTCCATTTGTTGTATTCCTACATTAGATTCTGATGGTTCCACTGTTTCCATTTGTTGTATTCCTCCATTAGATTCTGATGGTTCCACTGTTTCCATTTGTTGTATTCCTACATTAGATTCTGATAGTTCCACTGTTTCCATTTGTTGTATTCCTACATTAGATTCTGATGGTTCCACTGTTTCCATTTGTTGAATTCCTACGTTAGATTCTGAAAGTTCTACTGTATTCAATAGTTCTGTTGCCGCATTAGTTTCTGGAAGTTTCATTGTTTTAATTGCTTCAGAATAAAAATCTAAATATTCCACAGTATTCAATAATGTTGTTCTTGCATTAGTTTCTGATGGTTTCTCTATTTCCAGTTGTTTTATTCCTACATTAGCTTCTGGAGTTTCTACTGTGTTCAGTAGTTCTGTTACTGAATTAGTTTCTGTAGGTTGCATTGTTTTCGTTTCTTCTAAATAAAGATCTAAATATTCCACAGTGTTCAATAACGTTGTTTCTGCAAGAGTTTCTGAAGGATCTGCAATATTAGCCATTTCCATTGCTGAAGATTTTGCGTTCAGTTGTAATATTACCGTGTTAGCTGCTGAAAAATCAGCATCAACCTTCTCTTCAAATAAATTTGGCTGTCTGCGATTTTGTTGTGGTACTTTTTTATGTAGTTGACTCAAATGCGGCCAACTTATCATGAGCCGTTCACGTGTAATTGTTGGCAGGTTATGATCTGTCCCCTTGAAATAAATGTATTCGGGTATTTCTAGTGAGTACACCACCTCATTCAAGGGTTTGACTTCATTATCCGGTTTATTGGAAGTTGTGATCATTTTACTTTGATATATTATTGTAATTATCAGAATCACCCCAATTAGCGTATTCATTTTCAGAAAACTGTGTCCTGAAAAAAAAACAATATTTTGACCATTTTTGAGGTGTCTTACGCAATTTTATTATACTATAATATTATATACATATGCAATGAGAAGGAGATGCGTCAAATTTAACTGTAAAGAAATCTTTTTTTTTTTGTTATGGTTTTTCAGATACTGAATCGAAATATGTATATGTGTTCACTGCTACAATGAAATTCCATATTACTCAATATTTAAACTCAACTAATTTTCATTATTAAAATTATAATGCAAATCAGCAGTACCTCTGCATACGCAGCTTCAACTCATCCCCTCGTTTTTTTATATATTGTGTCCGGAAACAAACTCACAATTACAAGCGGAAAACTGGTAAATCTACATCACATTTAGAGTCGATTCTGCAGTATAACTTTTTGTTTTGTGCTTTCATTTTCGAGTAATTCACTTCCATAGTTGGAATTTTTCGTGGTCTAATTCAAAATATTTGGTCACTTTGGGCTGCTATCAGCTGTTTATTATCTTTTAAAATGCTTCGAAGCGTAGACCCGTCTGCAATTTTTTTTTTTATCCTTTTAAATTGTCGAAAAAAAAAATCAGGAGTAAAAAAATTGTTTTTTTGGGTTCTAAATGTGATGTAGATTCACCAGTTTCCTGCTTATATCACTAGTTTCCAGACACTATATAGTTACTACATATTAAAAATTACTATAAATACCTTAACTTTTTTTAGAAGAGTTGAAACGTTCACTTAAAAATCAGAGATTTTTCAATACAACCATCTTTAAACAGTATATCACTACTAATGAACGAGATAAACCATGAAAGAGATCACTCACTGTTTCAGATGAAATTATTTGTATTGTTATAAAAACAATGGATGCGCTGACACTAAAGAATTATGAAATAAAAATATGTATTTCCAAATATTGTAATTTACACAAATACGGTCCTCGTTTTTCAACTAGAAGTTACTACCCTGCTTCGTCTGAGTTTCAAAACACTTTTTTTCTTGTTGAACAATTGAAAAATATTGAAAAAACAATATTGTATCTTATTATTTTTTTTTTAAAGTTACTCCATACAGGAGACTGAGGGAAATAATTTCCCTCAAGGCCTATATCATCTTTGGGGATGCTGTGTGGAGGGTCTTTTAGGGAATAGGAAGGAGTGAACTCGGGTCTTGAAGAGACCCGTGTTGTAGGAGGGAGTAAACACAGAGGCCGGCATATCATTCCATAGCCGAGCTGTTGAACACAAGAAAGAGTCATAGAAGCAACCCGTTCTCATGTGATAAATGTCAACCGTGTGCATATGTTGGGCACGCGTTTGGCGTGTTTCCCGAGTATGCACCGGTGCCGAAGGCATCAATGACGCTAATTCCTCAGAGCATCTTCCATTAAAATACTGGTAGAACAAGGACAGCATTCCCACCTGACATCTGTGTTCCAAAGATTGCAATCCATTTGTTAAGATAGGCGAATATATCAAACGGACCGCCCGTTCCTGCACAGATTCAAGTGTTTTTTTTTTTAATATTTTGGGGCTCCCGATTAGAGGTGCCTGCCAAATTCTACAGTGGGGCGCACTTGCGATTTGTACAGGGTCAGCAGTTGTGTACTATTAAAATATCTGCGGACTCTGTACAATACGCCCAGCTTCTGAGAGGCTAACTTTACTCTGGCTTTGATGGAGCCCCCATACCTGAGCTGGTCACTTAAAAATTTTAGACACTTAAAGTGATATTTCAAAGCTCCATAGATCATGATGAAAATGACAGTGTGAACTTAAAACAGATGTGTTGACCTGAAGTTTTAGACAGAAAAGACTGTGTTTATTTAATGATGTCAGCTCACCGTTCAACAGTTTTTAGTGGCATTTCAGTGGATTTTCTGTTTTGTAGTGATTATTATGAAAAAAGGAGGCATTGAAAAATTCGACCACAAATGTCATTATTCAATATGAACAATGTCATTGACTTCTAGAAAAGTATTTCATGATCTTTTGTGATGAAACAATAACATGCAATAATATTATTTAGGTGTTCTAGATTGGGTGCACCGGTGACCTATAAATGAAACAAAAGTTCTGCTGAATAATCTGTTTTGAAACGTCCACTTTTACAAAGCTGCAATATAAAAAGAAAATGACGCTCTTGTAATCATTTTAAAATATTGTGCAATCAAATGGATATTGTCGTAACCGGGTCTTGAACTCGGAACTTTCTGCGATCCAGGTCACTGCTCAAGCCACTTAGCTATTGTAGCAACCTTCAGACCCGCTGTGTTTCTTAAATGCTTAGTGAAAAGGTCTGTACTACAAATTTTACTTAGGTTAGATTGTTTCAAACCCTCGTCTCATTTGATGGCCATCAAAAAGTCGATCGGTTCAAAAAATGTTTGTACGATAGCCAGATGGGTAAGACACTTGGGTCGGACAGTTCGAGTTTTATACCACAGCACGTAACTAACTTACTCTCTTTCAAGATTTTATTCAATTTGTAGAAATATTAATAACATTACAGATTTTTTATGTAATTCATTATAATTGTACCATCTATGCAGTGAATATGCAATGCCAAAAATCCTGTAAATATGTTATAAGTCATTTTGTTTGGAAGTTTTAATTTACCATGTACTTTTGCTATTTTTGGATTAATAAATTCGCTACCGGTTTCGACACAAACGTGCCATTGACGAGCGTTCTTAAAACTAACTTAAATTAGACAAGTACAGAAATTAGGTGAGGGTAGAGGGAGTGGTGATTCCAAAAATAGCAAAAGTACATGGTAAATTAAAACTTCCAAACAAAATGTCTAGAAATTGCTATATAGTGAATGCCGAAAAAATACAAGAAAATGTTTTAAGTCATTAAAAACAGATCGACTTTTTGATCTACCATATTTAGGAAGTACGTAGCTCCCCCCACAGATGAGTTCACAAATAAGTTTGTGCAGCTCGCTCGACTGTACAGGAAGTTGTGATGACGTCCTTGAAAGTGAGATTCTCATGCAAAGAAATTTATTTGAGTCAAAATCTAACTGTTAAATATGTTAGGGATGATCCTGACAACTGGTGAAATGTCTCCTGGGAAGGGTGGCGGGAACAACAATCCATCTTGTACTGCTTCTGAGGGACTGCTCTAGTATCCTGGCAACGGCTCATCCTAAGTACTCCTACTTAATCTAAATTGTCTCTCCTTTTTTGCTTGTTCTATGTTATTATTTCTCCGCGTCCCACCATATAGTCTTTGGATGAGGAGAGCTGAGCCACCATACTATAAGAGCCACTTTTGTTGACTGTAAGTATGTACTAAACATTCTGGGATGTGGGATTTTACTAACCTTCTTCTAATCTAACACTACGTAGGGACACTTGAGGGTTTAGAATCATTTATAACCTTATCATCGTTGAACTAAAGAGTCCTTGACGTGCACCCTGAAGGAGTAACCATAAATAACTTATACCGGGGTGGGTAAGTGATGAATTTTTTAGTAGAGTAATACCTCTACGTGTCTCTAGGGAGTGGTAATTAGTCATGCCAAAAATATAGTTTTTTCTCTTTCAGTGTATAAATCAACATTTATTGAAATAACATAATACAGTCTCATACAATACGGCATGTTTAAATATAAGTACAGCGCCCTTGAGGTGATTTTTCACAAAAACAGCGCTATATAAATCGTCCAAGTATTATTATTATTATTAATATGTTACATAATTATATTATTGTATGGTTTACATTACCTATCTCACTAGGTGGAACCTATTCTGAGGTAGGTGACTGGGTGTACGAAAGAAATATTTAAGTGTGATGTTATAAAACAGATAAAAATTGTTAAAATTATTTATGTCTGTAGAGATACAAAAATAAAAATTTCTTGGGAACTCTTTCAATTCACAACATAAGTTATGCTTAATGAAAAGGTCTGTCCTATAAACGTTGATCAGTGCCATTTTAAATATTTGACGTTAGAACATCATGAATGTCACTATATAATTTGCTCAAAAGCTGAAACGGACTGAGGATCATGGGGGATCATTCAAATGTCAAAAATTCAAAATGGCGCTGAACGACGATGTGAGAGTCATCAAATGTGACAATGTTTAAACACCCCAACAAGTTTAAAAGTTAGCTTCTTTAAAAAAACTAGCTGATTTCATCATGACTGGAATTATTAACCCTGTTCACGTACAAAGTTGTTAAGACCTGATTAGCACCAAGTATTGGAGTTTCTTCTATCATGATGATATTATCCCCTTCTACCAAGTCCTCTTTCTGGCTGATTCCGCTAGCTTTCGGGTCTTCATCTGGCTTCTTAGCTCCGAGTTTTCTTTTTCCAGTTGCACCAATTCTCTTCTGTTTTAGGTGCACTAGCTTGACGTGGGTATACATTGCACCAGAATGAGCAAACTTCGCACCGCAATATTTACACGAGAATGGTTTTTCTCCAGTGTGAGTGCGAATGTGCGCTTTTAGCACCTGCTTGTCCTAAAAAGTAAGTAAGAAAGAACATAAAATTTATTAAAACAGGTAGATGCTTTGATACTTGTATGAATAGTAATAATGTTCTTATATGAATAAAATCTGTTTTAGATGCATCAGTTTGATGTGGGTGTACATTGGACAGGAGTGTGCAAACTTTGCACTGCAATATTTACACGATAATGGTTTTACTCCGGTATGAGTGTGAATATGCGCTTTTAGCACCTGCTTGTCCTAAAAGGCTATGAAAATAAATTAAATCAATAAAAATGTGCTAATTCTTTGTTATTTATAAAATCTAGAGTGATAGATACTCTCAGTATCGCCCTGGTGAAAGACCACCATTCAGAATTGAAAAGTTGGTTGACATGGCATTAGCCATGGGTGTCCAGATCTGAATAGCCATATTATCTTATACCCATTTCCCCCCCCCTCATTTCAATCTCACAACATACCCCGATTGGAGATGCCATAGTCCCACTGGCTCCAGGCAGTCGGGACTCTTATGCGGTATTCACAAAAATTATTGTTTTATAATGAACTAGTACTTCACCCAAGAATTAACAATCATTTTCTTATTGAACAAATGAAAAATCTGGATATTTCAAAGATCTGTAGCTCATGATATAAATTATGTTGTGAGTTTAAAGAAGTTGATCTTTAAATTCCATATAGAAAAAGCAGTGCAAATTTCATGACCCTAGAGCTCACCACTAGAGAGTTTTTGCTGCTTCTCGTACACTGATTTTCTGCTTTATATTTAAGATTTATCATCTCGGTACCGATTTCGCTTATATCCAAATTTCTTTGATCAGTATATTCCTATAAAAATATTATGTCATTATAAACTATATGCTTACTGAAAAACCCTTTCCGCATGTCTCACAGATATGATCCCTCGGCTTCTTGTATCCCTCGTGAATTGCCCTAACGTGAGTTTGCAGGGTTTTCTTGCTGACAAAGGCCGCGTCACATTGCTGACAGACGTGCGATCTCTTATTCAGGTGAACACGGTCAATGTGCATGGAGAGCTGGAGACTGTTGGTGTATCGGACATCGCACATGGTGCAGGGAAAGCTGAAAATAAAAGAAAGAAGTGGTTAAAAGTAATAAGTGCAAATTTTCTCCATAAAAGTCGTGATACAAATAAGTATTCATTAAATTTCCAGAGAAAAATAACACAGAATCTTTTGTTGTTATAAATGTAATTGCGGGCTGCTTACTCTGCCCATTCAAACAGCCAAAAGTAGTTAATTTATGTATTTTCAAAACCTCTGTGTCAGAGTGATCAACTCCCTAACTCTAAATGTGATGCCTATGGGTTTATTCTCAAAGAAATGACATTACTTTAAAATATAATAATTTGTATCTCGATTCAGACTGGACAGACTCGGAATCATTTTGCAGAAATACCACACGTAGAATCGAAACATTGCTTTAAATCAAGGTGTGCCGGACGAGTCGAGTGAAAAATCTGGAAGGCTATTTGAGAGTTCATCTTTCCCGCACTCCTCCTATAGCACGCTCCCCGATGTTATGTCCAAACCGGGTCGCTAGTGTGAAATAGTTGGCCGGGTAACGAACGGTGCAATATTTACGAGACGCTGTGAAACGTTTACCCAGGTCCCCATTCCCCTAGCCTAGCAGATTCCCAACTCTCTTAGGTTGGCCGAGCGCGCGTGCCAATCAGAGCGCAATCGCTCTGGGTCGACTCAGAAGCATTGCAATGAATAATTTGTGCAATATTTTAAGATTAACGGAGTTCGGCCTAAGATATGAAATGATAAATAATACAAACAGATAGGCCGGACTCCCCTTAGTATAAATAGTAATAAGGCAATATATTTTTAGATAAAAGGACTATATTTAAGAATTACCTAACTGTTACTGGGCCTGGGAACCCATGTTTTTCCTTGCATGTACAATAACAAAATAAATAAAAATACTAGAGGAAGGCAGAAGGGTTGAGCGAAAGGACATGGGAAGGCTAATCTAATGTAAATTACGGTTATTCGCTGAAGATAACACAGCCAATGCTGCGAGATTGCAAAATGCTTGTATCAGACGTTCGACTCAGCGCCTGAGGGTATAAATACAGGCGCATAGTCCATACAAAGGCACTCTCACTTCATCGAACACCACAGCCTCTGACTTTTGCTCAACCTGATTGTGCCTCTTCTGCCTGGACCTACAACTGCCTTTGACTTCACTATCCCTTGGACCTCCGCCTCTTACCGCCCCTAAATACCTGACCATGGCAGTTTGCAAAATAGACAAAAGTCAAGATCATTCTGCCTTGCAAAGGGGTCGATATTTGGTGATCCCGGAATGAGCCCCGACGATCCTGGACACATCGGCAACCATCGGATTAACTGGCACCTTCTATCTATAGTCTGTGTGAGGGATAGACGTCCTTTAAACGAGAGTTCCCAAGTGGTCGACAGCGGAGTAAGCTTTGGTCGATCCCAATAATTACGTATGTGACTTTTAAAAATAAATATTACTTTCATATTTTAAATTAACAACCATGGATGAAAAAATGAATATCCTGGTCGTAGGACAAATTGGTTTGGCTAGATTTGTGCTTATCTATTAATGAAGTAGTTAAATGGTCAAATTTATGAAGGACTAAAAAAAACAACAGCTAAAATTAAGGTAAAAAGTAGCTCCCAATACTTCCCATCCATCTTCTTTTCCACCTTCTTCACCTCCCTACTTCTTTCAGCCTTACATCATTCCCCAAATTGGGTATGCCATAATCATGCTGGCTCCAAGCAATTGGGACTCTTGTAGGGTATCTCTTAAACTTACATTTTGAACAATAAATCTACTTACGTTAGCTGTTCTGGTGTCAGGTGTTTGGTCCCCCTCTTGAGATGCTGGTTTAGTTTAGCCTGTGACGCATATGACAGATCACACTCCACACAGTAAAATCTCTTCGCCCCAGAGTGCACCAGAAGATGGTCTTTGAGGTTCTCCTTTAAATAAAAAGACTTGGAGCACTGGTCACAGCCAAATGGTCGCACGCTTTTATGCCGACTGAAACAAGTAAACATACAAAATGCGGAAATTAAAAATAAAAGACGAAAAAAGTTATATGAGATGACTGTATTGTATGGAAAGTTACAAAGCGATAAATTGCAAGCATAATTACTTACGTAAGATGTCGATTGAGATTGTCTTTCCATAGAAATACTTTTGGACAAAGGTGGCATTTGTATTCCTTAGAATTATTATGTATTCTCATATGTTTCGCGTATGTATACCTATTTCTGAAGCAGAATAAACATGATAAACGTACAAAGTATAAACGATTCAGTGTTGGAATTCCTGGAAAACAAAGGCAGTGATTTGGGGTTCAATTTAATATATTAAAAAAGTGACATAGCTTATACGAGTATGACTGACTTATTTGCCAAATTTAACGAAACCAATTTGAAGTTACAAGATAATCACTTAAATGTAATCAAAACTAAAAGTATAATATCTGCGTTTATTATAAACCATTTTCTGTACAAACGAAACTTGGGGAGAGGAGAATGCTCTCAGTTTTCAAATCTCCAAAAATTGCAAAAACCAGATGAAAATTTATTTGCTTATTGTCAACACATAACGACGGCTCTTCATTCCAACCTCAGCCAAAGATTTGAATATACTATTCACTGGGCATCCCCGATTGAGTGTTGAACCTCTTTGCAAGTAGAGCCACAAACTCAGATGAATCCATACTAATACAGGAGCAACTTATTGAATTATGTATCTACAAATGAGGAGCTGAAACCAATGTTTGAACAAGGATACCATAAATTCTGGTTACCAAAACAGATACCAATTTTATATTCTGCGTTATGGGCCACTGTACAGAAGCTGTTTATTGCTTTCCCGTCTTCCTATTTAGTAGAACGTGGATTCTGCGCAGTTACGAGCCTCATCACGAAAAAGAAGAAACTGACTGCAAATTAACGCTCGTGGAGACTTACGAATATTACTCAGACATCGAGCTGAACATAAATAAATTCATATTATCATCCCACCAGGTTCACCCATATCATTAAAAAATAAAAAGTTTTTGTATTTTAAAACAAAAGTTATAATTTCAATAAATTAATAATACAGTATAACATCGTTTTTACGTGCCTGGAATTCACATTTTCCCAAATTTTCAATAAAAATTTAGATTGAATGCTGTTTTTTTAATAAAACGTTATTTTTTCAGAAACATAAAATATAAATGTTCTTTTTTTCAATACCCCCTTTTACATTTTCCCTTCAATTAGGTTTTTTTTCAGTCCCTTAAAAATTTTTAAATTAGGGTTATAGTGTATTAAATATCAAAATATTTTCTTTATATCTAATTTTTAAGTCACCATTCCCAATTCAAGACATCAAAGTTAAATTTGTAATTTTGCTATTTTACAGTTGCGTAGAGTTATTTTACGTGGGGTTCATAGACAAGTTTTTGTTATGAGAAGGGGTCCATGGGCATAAGTTTGGGATCCCTTGCTCTAAACGGTTCATAAAAGGTCTCAACCCTAGGCAAGCCAGCCAACTACATAGTTATTATGGAAAGAAACTCAGTGAGAGAGCCAATGTAACTATTAAGTTAAGGCCACACTGGGCCAATGTATTAAGACATCTGGACAACTGACAATCCGTACATTTTATATGAAAATAGATGCATCAGGAACACACTTGTCACATGCAACGCAATCCAAAGCTCCACACGCAAGGCTGATTTGGGCTGTCCAGATCAGCGTGAGATGTGCGAATGGAGGAAAATGTGACCGTGTGTAACCAGTGTGTTTTTAGATCTTACATACGTAACGCATCAGCTGATTTTGACATTTCTTGATTTGACGTTTGACCATGCATCTACAAAAATATCAATGTAAAAATAATAATCTTAGTAAGTTATAGTCAATCATGAGACATGACAAAGCTAAATAGTATACGTCCGTCCTATAAGAAAGGAAACAAATAATATTTTGTGGTAGAAGCAATCACTTTGTGGTTTGACATTGTATTAAGTAAATGAAACACATTATTATAAACCACAAATATATTTTATTTTCACCAATATAAATATAATAACTCAGATATCAGGGTAAATATAAAAACTCAGTTATCAGGGTAAATGTATAATAACTCGGTTATTATATTTACCCCGATGAAGCGAAACCGGTTGGTCAAAATAAAACATATTCGTGGTTTATAACAATGTGTTTCATTTAAATAACCTAAAAAATAAACGTCAGATCGACCACGTCGGCCTGGGAACGTAGCATCGCATATGTTGCGTACGTGGGCCCAGTGTGTCCTTACCTTTAAAAGGGCACTGCCACCTCAGGAAACACAATAGTTCTAGAATTGTAAGGATGAAGAAACGCCAAATCATCTATGGTGCCAATGTCTCAGAATATCAAATTCACAACACTTTTTGCATAACTACAAACGTAACAATACTTAAAAAACATATGGACTTCTGCAATTATTACATCGACGATACAATTCAGTTATAGGAAATATTAAATGGGTTCATATGTACTTATAAGTCTTCTGGCAGAGATCGCACGTGATCTGCTTATTGGTCTGATCGTGTTCCGTGTACATATGTGACATGATGTTTTGCTTGCTGATGACGACCTTGGCGCACAGGCGACAGCTGTAGCGATTGGCGTGAGTCTCTTGGTGGTTTGTCAGGTTTCGCCGTGAGTTGAAGCGTTGACTACAGAGCTCGCACATGTATTGGCCCGATACCTAAATAAACAACCTCATTATGAACATCGATTTTGTGTGAATTCGAAAATGGTTTTATGAGCTAATTCCATGAGGGTGAATCCCACAAGTGATATCAAACATTTGGCTTACAAGACCTATAATTTAATACAATTTAAAAGAGATATTAGTGGGATTGCCAACATGATGAAAATAACAAGTTAGAAGACAGGGGTTTATGAAATTAGGGGCTCATTTCTGCCTATTTTTCATATAAGATTAGAGCCTTGTGAACCCAAGCCCCTGAATAGAAACAGTAGGTATGTGTGATGCTATTTTTGAGATTCAGATGAACACTAGTTAGGAAAGAGTATTGATTCACTTACCGTTTCATGTTTTGTTGTGTGTTCTTTATACACAATTTCATGCACAAACCATTTGGCACACAATTCACATTTATATGGCGCCTTCGCATATTCCTCGGTGTTCCTAGCATCAGCCATTTCCTGCAGTTGCTCCTCAATCGACAAGGAAGAAATGATCACCATCGACATGTTAAAATTCTTTGCGGGAGTATTGTAAATTTTCTTCATAACGATATCCCCGCTTGGTAACTCAAGTGTTCGCTTGAGTTTCTTTCGTTTTCCTTTATTTGATTTAATCTGCGCAGATAAAAAAATCCTATGATTTATTTAAAATACCTGATGGACGGATGGTGGAGATCAAAGATTTATAGGTTGGAGATTATTGCTTCCAGATAATTACACAACTTTTAACAGGAAACCAGAACAGACGGTCATAAGATGATTCATTTTTCTTTTTGCAGGTAATAAACTGTATATATGTATCTAAACGGTGATTTTACGGAGTGGTTTGACATCACAAAAGGTGTTAAGCAAGGCTGCGTAATGTCACCGTGGTTATTCAATCTATACATGGATAATTGCATGCAAGAATTGAAAGAGGTGGGATTGGGCGCGAAAATTGAGTAATCTGAAAGTATGTTGCCTGTTGTATGCTAACGCTGATTGCTAACAGTATGGAAGATTTACAGTCCCTTGTATCTAGGATGAATGAAGTATGCATGAAGAACGAGCTAATGATGAATGTAAGTAAGTCTAAAGTCATGGTATTTGAAAGAGAGAATGCGAAAACAGTGTGCAATATAGTTGTGAATGACGAATACTTGGAGCAGGTCGATGAGTTTGTATATTTGGGAAGTATGTTTACGAGAGATGGAAAGACTGATAGGGATATTCAAAAAAAGGGTGAATGCAGGAACCTCCATTAACGGAGGACTGAACGCGGTTAGCGCTAACAAAAAGTTGTCCAAAGAAGCGAAGCTAGCAGTCCACAATGGAGTGCTGATACCAACCCTAATTTATGGCAGTGAGGCATGGAATTGGCAGAAGAAGGATGAAAGTAAACTGAATGCCGTAGAAATGAGATCTCTGAGACGAATGTGTGGTAAAACCATGCATGATCGTGTGAAAAATATTGAAATTCGTAAAGAATGCAAGGCTGATGTAAGCGTAATGAGTAAGATTAATAAAGGGACGCTTAGATGGTTTGGGCATGTGGAGCGAATAAACGAAGAAAGGAGTGTAAGAAGAATGTATGACGCGAATGTGAATGGAAGAAGCCGGGGACGTCCGAGGAAGACATGGCACGATCAAGTGAATCAAATACTTGAGTTGGGCAAAGTCAGAAGTCGGAATAATAGAAGAGAATGTATGAGACGATGTATGAATGTGAATGAAGCAAGAAGTGTATGCCAAGATCGAGTTGTTTGGCGGTCCGTCCTCTCTGCCTACCCCTGTGGAGAAACGGCGTGATGGTTAGTTAGTTATGTATCTATATCTCATCTAATATGGCAGATTGGGTTTGCACTATCCACCCAGTTCTGCCGGATTAATAACTTTAATAAATAAAATAACTGCAGAAGAACCCAGTGTAGAGAGGAGAGTAATTTGAGGGGTTTTTTCACTTTCGACAGCGTATACGCTGGGTTGCATTTTTAGCTAATAATACGTGGTTAAATACACAGATGGCATTCAGGTGAGGGTTACATCGGAACACTACTATTTTTAAAAACTCTTACGTTTGTTGTCTTCGCCTTGATTTTCTTTATAACGGGTTCATCGTCACTATCATTGAATTGGTCATCATAATATTCTTCTTTTAAACCTTGGTGCAATTCTGAGTCATCATTGATTTCTCCCCCATACCAAGATTCAAAATCAGCCTTTGATTCCTAAAATAATAAAAAAAATCAAAGCTTTATGAACTGGGAAGAAATCAGAATCAGAAATTTGTCAGAGCAGTAATTTGTGGCATTTTATCATAATATCTACATTACCTTGTGGTAATAATTTACTTACCTCTTTAATTTCAAATTTCTTTACTTGTTCAGGTGACGGTAAAGAAATTAACACCTTAATATCACTTGAAATAAGATTACATCCTTCAGAACTTTCTAATGATGGGGGGTACTCTGTTATAAATGTTGTCGATTTTGTAAGTGATAAGTTAACATTATTTCTCCGCTCTTTTTTTATTATCTCTTGCTGTGCCAAAACAGAAAACATATTTTTTAGTAAAAAAAATAAATAACCGCTTCTTCAGGATCGATTACCGCCAAAAGAAAGTTTATGCGTGAATTCTCTTTTATACTGTATTTTTCAAGGTAATTTCGTCGGTTCCATGGTGTAACGGTTAGCACTCAGGACTCTGAATCCTGCGATCCGAGTTCAAATCTCGGTGGAACCTGATCTTTTTGCAATATTTTTTTCTATTTTCTTTTTTTTTTAAAGTAGTGCATTTTTTTATGTAATTTTCATAACAATAAGCGTAATATTTTTAAAGAATTAAAAAAAGACATCTTACTACCCATACACGGTGAGCTTACAATCCCAACGCACAGAGCGCCCGTTTATTAAAAATTATTATTATTCCATTGAATAATTCAACATGATTACAGCTTAGGCTGAGATTTCTTACGAAAACCAATATTTATAAAGCACTCAAATAATAATCTAAGATACAAAAAGGTTAAATAAAAATATATTAAATTTGCGCTTCCGCCACGACGGCATAGATGTCGCTATTATGTCCAAAACTGTCCGATAGTGAAGTCATAAAATTTTCTTAATCCAGGAATAAAATAATTATAGTAATTTACACATTTTTTTTTTATTTTTGCACAATAACTGGAGGGCATAATTTGTATAAAATTACCATAAATTTAAATAAGTCGAAAAGGGAAATATGACCGACTAAAATGGTTGACTCAAAAACTATGCCTTCTCCTTACCGCAAATTTCTTTAGAATACTTCCAACATTGGTAAAGTAGTTTCTGAGAACCGTTAAAAATTAAATCACCCACCTCAGAAGCCTGTGGATTAGTCTTTGAATAATATTTCAAAAGTATTCCAGCGCTGTATTCGCAATTTTTTTTGAAAGCGGCACATTTCTTCAGTAATATGCAACATCCCCAGCATAACCATTCCGGTAGAGAATCTGTCGGAGAAACCTAGAATTCAAAAATCAGTAAATTGTTTATGATAATAAATATTTACAAAATTTACAAGCTAACCTAAAAGTACAGCAAATTTATGAAACTAAATGTTCAGTTCAAAACGTTTTAGTATTCTACAGTTTCAAACCTGTAAATTTGATATCGACGTGTAATCTTTCCTAATATTATCGTCTAGAAATAAGTTTTGCATTTTCACATTATTTGAATCCATGCAACTTCGGCATATTGTAAAATCACTGAGGTTTGCATTGCGTTTGATTTTATTTTGCTGTTCCATCATTTAAATGTAGGTTTCTTTACATCAATAACTTCTTTGCTAATATAAATAAGAACTGTTTCTACAAATAATAATAAAATAACATATCGATTGTTGTTTGTTTATGTTTTTCTGGCATTTTTTACTTTTGACAGCTTTCATTTTTTTTTAAATTATTTTTCGGTCTTCAAATAAATTCATTATTCAGCCATCCCTATTTGTGGAGGTACCTACCGGAAAGCTTCGAAAGGAATCCGCTTGGGTTGGTACTTGAACCAAGTCAAGATTATTTAATAATAATAAATGGATTATTTTTATAGCGCCTTTTTCGTGAGAAAATTACCTCAAAGGCGCTTATCCGAGATAAATAAATCGTTACAAGTTGGTAAAAAATAGAGATATATGATAATATAAAAGAAAATATGAAAGCCAAAATGATCACGACCCTAAGTAATGTAAAAAAACGATAGTTGCAAAAATTTCATAAATATCGTTTCATGTGCCTTCTTGAAATTTCCAATTCTTATATTTTATAATTTATTTCTCACATTAAAAAACACTATTTTCTCCTCCAAGAGAAACTGAAAGTCAATCGAATAAATGAGTTTCATTTGTTTTGACGTGAAATTAGTTCAGCTACGCGAATAAATCACTAATGAATAATAACACGCATTTACGGCTTACTAATTTTACATCAGAATTTATCGCTTTTAAAACCTGATCTAGAATAAATCTAACATAAATTCAAACACTTCGTTTTCGAAAAACACATTTGAACTGCCAATGCCTCGAATAAATCATGCAATGGCCATTAATTACACAAAGAAGATTCGTTGACGCGGTATAGTGTTACACTTACACGCAACATGCTATCTCCACATTGCGTTGCATTTCTGTACATCTTCCATTGCAAGTAAGTAAGTAAGTTGCAAGTTGGAATGCAAACCGATTTCTGATCTTGCTCTTCTTTTTGTGGAAAGGGCACCTTTAAATATCTCAAGGCCGTAAATATATACATTTTTTGGTTATATTTAGGCTTGCGTTCCAATACCGACCAGTGGTGTGAAAAATCATAGTCATAATAATGTTTTTACAAATTGAGTATCTTTTTAAATCTTCATAGATTTAAAAAGAGACTGAATTTTGCTTTTAATACTATAAAATGAATAGTGAACATTGTGTATTTAAAAATCTTTTAATTTTTTTTTAAATATTGAATTGATATATATATAAAATATTATTGAAACAGTATGGCGTCCCGTCTCGCTTTAGACAATTAAAATAGTATTTCAAGATGCATGATGGAAATAATGTTGCGAAGCTTCAGCGTTTCGGCAACGGTAACGAGATTATGAAAAAAAAACTGCCATGTTAATAAATTCTTCGTTGTAAAACGACTCCTATGAGTTTATGGTTAACATTTTAATGTTTTGGTGGATGTTACGATCAATAGGGAGATTTAAAAATATCCCATCAATTAATATTGATCTTCCGGTACCTACTGCACTGGCGGGTGCAAAAATCGAGGCCTTCATTACGTATGAATTTTGCATACTATGCAAATCTGATCCGAAACGTGATCGAAAGCTTTCACGGGTTCTCAAATGTTCAATAATATATATATTTTTTAAATGAAGATAATATATTTTTCAAATGTTTTAGTTCGATTTTACTACTAAGCTTCAACGATTAATATATGTTCTGATCTTATTATTTTATCAATTTCGTAATGTTTTTTATTTACTGTTTTTTTTTCCCTAGTCTGACTCTAAAAATTCAAAATATTGACCAGAGTCCTACGAAGATTGGTAGGTATAAATTTTTGTTGTAATTTTCGCTCGCCATGCACAGGGATGTTGTGTCAGAGGCGCACAGTAGGGGTAGCTGACCCCGATTTGCGGTGAAGGCTGGAGGGGAGGGAGACACAACCTATCGTTTCCTTGCGAAAGGGAAACGGTACCGACAAATTAACGACTCTTGAATCTGAACAAAAATCCCATTGGTTACCAAAACTTCCATATTTGTGCAAATTAAAAACTACGGCGAATGCTCTACGGGCCTTGTCCGTGGTTGATGCGAGGGTCTGGGTCCAGTGAGTGGTGGTAGTTCAGGGGGGAGGGGGATCGAAGGTTAGCGGTGGTCAGAATAAAGAAGAAGGAAAGTCGGTAGAAGCAGAACGAGGCGGGGCGGTCGAGGCAGAGAAGTATTGTCGAAGCGAGAGTTGCTGGCTGACCGACAAATAGTCGTTTTAGTGGTATATTTGTACCCCCAGCCAGGCGCTAACCCGAGCTCTCTAGCCGGGATTTCGCAGCGCTATCGGCACATTTCCGTGCCGGTAGCGTCGCGTCCGACAATATTTATCCCCCTCGCGACGCGTTGCCTCGCTCTTTCGTTTATTTTTGTCATTTTTAACAAGCAGTTAGGGGACACTCCCCGCCACCTGCACAATGTATTTAATAATTTTGCAAAAAAATAAAATGAAAGGATAATTTTTCTTTTGGCTAGGGGGGCCGGGCCAGTTGCGAACATCAAACATTTATTTTTCGCTTGGTCCCGGCCCTGTACAAGTCCCGACAATATATTATATTAAAGGAAGATTATTTTTATAAAAAATGTATTCTAAATTTAAATCACACCAAGAGGCCCAGGCGTCCGATACAGATGTCCTTGTACCTATATTTAGAGACAGAGGACTAAAAATCAATATCTAAACTACGAAGCATAAGTTCTGTACGAAGCAGTGAAAAATCTTGAAATAATTTATTATTTTAGTGTGCTATGGCGCCATGAAATTTCCATAGCTTTTTCTTTCTAGAAGGTGTAGTTTGATACAGCTACTCCTAGCTCGCAACGTCAATTCCGTTATGAGCTACGGAACTTCAATATCCATTTAACTCTCTCTTATATATATCATCTCTTATATACATATCTCTTGCCACAATAACTGCAAGAATCTTTGAAAAAGTCATCTTACATTTAACCGAAGACAAGCTCAATACAGAGGACTCCCAAATGGGCTTCAAAGCTGGATGCTCAACTGATACAGCCATATATAGTATGAAACAAACAATTGAATATTTTAAAGCCAGAAAAACAACGGTATACGCATGCTTCCTAGACTTGAGCAAAGCTTTTGACAGGGTTAGTCATAATAAGTTGTGGGAAAAACTGACCGAACGACAAGTACCACCGCAAATTGTTAATATATTAAGTACATGGTACAACCAACAGGAAAACTTCATCAGATGGAATGACAGCCTATCAGAAGCAGCTCAATTAAAGTGCGGCGTTAGACAAGGAGGCTCAATCTCCCCAGTGCTGTTCAATGTATACATGGATGAACTTAGCAAAACTCTGAAGGAAACAAGAATCGGATGCCACATTGCTGGGGTATGTATGAACAATATCAGCTATGCAGATGACATGGTCATACTTGCCCCATCGGTAAGAGCTATGAGAAAACTTCTAGACATATGTGAATCGTACGTTATTAGTCACGGGCTAATGTATAATGCAAAAAAATCATCACTGCTGATTTTCAAAGCAAATACGGGTCCTGCTGTCATTCCGCCCATACGTCTCGGCGGAGCCAATCTTGAAATCTGCAGCGAAATCAAATACTTGGGGCATGTCATCACTGATGACCTAAATGATAAAAATGACATAGAACGCCAAAGAAGAGCGCTGTGCGTACGCGCCAACATGCTCGCCAGAAGATTTAATAGGTGCAGTTCTCCGGTAAAAAAGCAACTATTCCAGACATACTGCATGAGCTTTTACACTAGCGAACTATGGACTAGATACACACAAGGCGTCATGGACACACTCCGAGTGCAATATAACCATGCTTACAGGGCGCTGTTCGGCCTCCCTTGGAGATGCAGCGCCTCGCAGATGTTCGCAGAGGGAAGGGTGCATGGGTTCGCTGCTTTGATGCGCCACAGAATAGCCGGGACGATTCAGCGCTACCGGAGATCGGAAAACACTCTTGTCCAGGCCGTCGCCCAGTGGCATGGCGCGCCCCTACATCGTAGATGGAGAACTTCCCTCAGGCCATTGTAGCATAAGTGTTAAATATGTTATTTTAATTTAATTTATTTTTTTTTATTTTTTATTTTTTGTTTTTATATTATATTTCTACAATGTGTAATTTTCTATTCTTAAAATGTATTCTTTTTATATGGCAGACAGAGTATTGCACTCACCGCTTTGTTCTGCTGAAATAAAACATTATTATTATTATTATTATTATTATTAACTGTCAAAAAATTCAGAGAAATTTTTTACTGTGATTTTAAAATTATGTTGAATTCCCTCGAAAGCAGGTTAAATATTAACTAATGAAAGGTCTTATGTTTTTGTCGTAAGAAATATATTTCTTTGACTACTTGAGAACCATCGGTTGAAAGTGTTCCGAAATAGCATCAGGTTCCTGCGGATTATGTATCAATTCCTGATTTCTTAGTTTAAAAATAATCGACATGGAATACGTTATCCCCTGTTTATTTATTCATTTTATTTTCATACGCAGACCAATAAATTATTAACTTTCCTCATTAATTTTACGGTTGAAGAGTGTTTAGTTTCTTTCAACATTTTTTTTGGTATCGGTACCTACACATCAGAAGACATTTATATTATTTTAAAAATTAATAGTCACCATCTTATTACAAGTTGACCAAGTTTCACACACTTCATTTTGCACGCGGCCAAACGAGGATCTAACGAAATCTATTTTTTTAAACCCAACACTAGACTGTGGGTAGGTACACCTTTCAGGTACCCACCTCTTTTCCTAGATGGCAACTCATCCAAGATTACCCTATGACTTTAGGTTAATTTAATGTGATTTTTTGTAGTCTTTTTGCCACGTTGATTGTCAAATCATACCAACTAATTCCGACTCCTACTCGTGCACGTTACAAGTTGCGGTCTGCCCTGTGAAGATCGACCTAATGATAACCAAGCCTACCTCAGATAAAAGAGTGCACCATGGAGGAGATCATTGGTTCACGCTGTCTAAACACACATAGGCTTACACATACTCAAGAATGTTATGGGTCGAAATAGAGCCCACAGGCTCCCATTTTCAACCGTACTAACTGAAGCCACCGCCTCAAAAGGCGTCCATTGGATAACCAACACTTCTGCCGTATATCACCTCAAATGGTTAGCTACTTTTGGTGACATAGCAAGGGTGCCCGGGTTCATGGGTGAGGTTTGTCTAGGTCTTAGCGGCTTACCACCAACTGTGTGGTGGGCCGGATTGGGAGAGGACGGTTGAGGGAGACTCCTTGACCTCTCCAGAGACCCATCGCCTTGCACCACAGTGAGAGGGATGGATTAGTACGTTCGTCACTCCTGGATAGACTGCCCGCCAGATTCATACCCACCCCTCATACCCTTTCCCTTCCCAGAACTTTCTTTCCTTAAAAATACCCTCCACACAGCATCTCCAAAGATGACATAGGCTCTGAGGAAAATTATTTTCTTCACGGACTTCTGTGGAGAGTTAATGAAAAAAAATGTATATATACAAATACATACCCTTTATTTATTCCGGAAAGACAAAGTACATACTCGTATGTTCCATTTACCAAATTTCAAAGAATGGGTCGAACACTTTATTGAAGTAATGAAAAAGTAATAATGATGTCATTCAAAACTGCATTAAGATAATACGCGAACAGGAAAACTTGATTGGAATCTTCTTTCTTTTATGGGGCAGGGCACATTCGCGTCGATGAGTGCACATCAATTTTTGGAGTAACCGAAAAGTGGCAAGTAGGTACCCAAACCGGTATCGAGAAGGTACTGGGTAGGTACCCACCAGACACCAGGGGCTACTAGCCACTCGTATAGCGTATCATATACGGGGGGTGTTAATTAATATCCGATAAACTGTCCGCTGTCTGAGGCGCCATGCTTGTCATCGCATCTTTTCCTGTAGGGGTGACGCCATTGTAGAAATTGGTGTATAAATTAGCATAACTGAGACCAGGGAGAGATTTATCATCTATAGAAGCCAATTACAACAACTATTGAGCATTTTTCGTAAGATATAAGTACCTTAGGTCGCTAGTCAAGGATTTTTCAAATTCTGCTCAGTGTCAAATTCAATCTCTTGTGTTCAACAGCTCGGCTGTGGAATGATCTACCGGCCTCTGTATTTCCTCCCTCCTACAACATGGTTCACTCCTTCCTATGATTTAAAAGACCCTACACACAGCATTCCAAAAGATGCTAATAATAATAATCCCAAAAGATAAAATATTCCACTGAAGGAAATTATTCCCTTCAGGGCTTCCTGTGCGGAGTTATTGTAAAAAAACGGCTGGCAGCGATTTCATGTGAATAAATACACATTTTCAAAAAAAATATATAGAGGAAGTATTTACTATTAAAAAAATTCGACCTTAAATCTAAGTAACTATGAGAAGTACGTTAGTAGCTATACCTAACTTGTTCTGAAAATTGATAAATTCAACTCTCCATTTGTCTATTGAAACATGCAATGTGTATGCTAATAAAAAAATAGAAAAAAATTAATACCTTGGTATCAATTATTACTTTTTTTCATTAGCATAACATTTATGAGCATAAAAATTTGCAAAATGTTCGACAACAATAATATATTGGTTTAGGCAGTTGGATTATTGTCGGGAAAACACAGTAGGAGGTGGGAAAATAAGTGGGGAAGGGTGAGAACAATAATAATTGTAATACCTAATAATTGAAAATTTCTAAGGTTTCTCAACCCTGTCGGAACAATATCAGGACGTCATATTCCCTCGAAGTAATATCTCGTTACCGGCTCGAAAGCTGCCCAGTATCCGGTGGCCAGGGCTGCCCCCTCATATAAATGATAACCTATAGGTATTTTATTTACTTTGAAGTATCTGTAATAATTCTCATAACCCGAAATAATCACGGGGGTATATGATAATAATGTTGTCAGACCCATATAAACTGTGTTTCATTTCGTTGTTTTCGGCACCAAGACGACGCACGCCGCGAGTATGCTGCTCTGCTGCGGCGGTTGCATGTAAACAAAACATTCCGGTGTTGTCCTTGCAATATCTTACGCAAGTTGCCATTTTATTTGGTTATTCGCTCGGAATTCGTTGACTAAAGTATTGAATCTAGTAGTGAGACTCAATGAAATATATGCTTTCAGTGGCGTGCACAGAGTTTGTAATCAGAGTAGACAGTGGGAAAAACAGAGAATTAATTCATTTAAAAAAAATACCCTAGACTCTAGACAACACCCTTAGTGTAAGTTTTCTCTGAGAATGGCTAAGCTGCTGGCTGTAGTCGATGGTTGGTTGGGATTACCTAAGCTACATCAAATATCCAAATAATCGCTTTATTTATGAATATTACAAGCCAATTTTTTCCGCTAAATATACACATACAATACTTTGAAAGAGAGCAAACATGATATTATCATTATTTTGTTGGTAAAGCTGTTTTAATTCATAGATGTACCAACAGATGGCGCTGTTTGCTACATTTGCTGTCATTGACAAAAAGCACTGCCTTTTGGACACTAAGCGAGTCGGTCCCTAATGCGCATTGCGCACACAATGTTCATTTGAATGTATAAAATAAAGTAACTATTTTAATATGACGTGTACGTCGTTGTTACCTGCGCGGTCTGCGTTTCGTAGTTGGT